>JAIPRM010011043.1:0-13234 GCA_025469315.1 Stegophylla sp. TES_Ste_2020
TTTCAAAAAGTTATTGATCGAAACTTTTGGACAAGTATTTCTATACGAAAAGTTGTACACAGAAAAAAAATAATAATAAAAAAAAATAAATAAACATCATTGTAAAAACACTAGCTTCTTCACTTCGTTCAGAATCTAAAATGGTAAAAAATAATCACACACAAATCTAAACTTTATACAGAGAAGATTATTATTAAGAAACGTATAATAAGTTATTATAGAGTAAATGGTAAATTGATAATCTATGAAGGTGAGACAAAAAAAAAAATTCAACTAACAAAAATCCTGATATTAAAAGAAGAATAACTGAAAATGTAGTGTATAAAAAAATTGTTTGTCTGTAACAGAATAGAAAAGGAGAATTAAAAAGGATGAAAGAATATCATATTCACTAACATCGAGATTAATTATTTAGCAAAAGGAGGATGAATTAAGATCAAAGTAAAAAAAAGATAAATTCAAATTGTAACCGAGTCGATGTACTCGAAGTAGAAAATAAGAAACAATAGTAGATCGAAGTCCTCGGAACCAAAGGCAGCGAAGAATTTAGTAATAAATAATAACTATTAGATGATTCAGTGTACTCAAGAAGTGATAAAAACTTTGTTAGTTGATTTACTTGATAATTTTGCTTTCCTGTTAAAAAAAAGCCGGATATACCGATTAGCACCACGGGTATTTTTTGATCCTCGAGTAAATTACTCTTAGTAGGTGTGTTGGATCTCAGAGAAACAATAATTCACTTCTAAAACGATTCTAAGTGGAGCTTCAGTTTATTTTACAGAACAATTATTGTTATCTTAATTTTGATAGTGACTGTATTTAACGATATAAATAAATAAATATACTTCAATTGATTTTAAATAAAATATATATATATATATATATATATATAATATATATACGAGTAGTAAGTACGTAACATTGTAAATAATTTTCAACTCTTAAATCAATGAATTAAAAATATTAAGAAATAATAACGTAAATAAATTATTTTGCATAAACAGTGAGTCATAATTATAAATTTTGATTAAAAATTGATTAAAAAAAATCGTTATTTTACATAAAAATTACAAGTTTCTTATAAATTCTAACTTCAAACGAAAATTTTAAAATCAAACTTCTAACTTCAAAAACCAAATATTTCTAAAATTCTATAGTCATCAATCATCATAAAAATTCTCAAATTATTATGTAACTATGAAAGTGTTTGGAAAAACTATGGAGAATATTGGTAAATAATTTATGATTTATTATTATGTACTAATCCGAAACTTCGAGTAAATAAAGTTTATGTAACAGAATAAGAAATAACCAAAATGAGAAGAAGAAACAAACGACATTGTAAAGCCATTAGCCTCTTTGTTCTATTGTATATTTAAAATATGCAAATACAACTGTTTGAATGTAGTAAGAATCATAATAAACGGGAAATGATTTCAATTCATTGATTTTAAAACCGGAAGTTAAAATGTAGAACATAATGTCAAAAAAAAAAAACAAAAATTATTTTATTCGATTTTTTTTTTTATTCTTTTTATTTTAGGTTATTCTGAGTAGAATGAAGAAACTAGTTCTTTTACAATGATATTTATTATTTTCTTTTCTCTACAAATAATTTTTCGCATGAAAATACTTGTCCAAAAATTTCAACCAGCAACTTTTTAAATCCCGATTTGCCTTTAGACAGTATTTCTGACAGGTAATTTTTCAAAATTCTCAATAGTTTTCCCAAAATTTGGGAAAATTACCCGAAATTTAACAAAAAAAGACTTAGAAGCTACCTTTTAGATTCTGAACAAAGTTTTACAATGGTGTTTATTTTATTTTATTTTTTTCTATAAACACTTTTTTATATAGATATACTTAGATATACTAAATATAGATCGAAAATAATATAAGAATTATTCTGGTGCAAGAAAATTTTGAAGATGTGAAAAAAAAAATTTTAATTGTTTTTCCAACCCTTTTCTTTAATTCAATTTTTTTTTTCATAACTAATTTAATAGTGAAATATGAAACTAGTAAAAAATATTAATTATTCATCTTATTGAAGAAATTATTCATCATTTCTTTAAAATTCAATACACCCTCAACAGTATCCCACTCAAGGAGCGAAAATAACCCAAGGTGCAAAGATGATAACATGTAACTCATCTCATTACTCTGTATGCGTACTTTAAAATTACACAATAACTGTGTAATGCCTTTATTGCTTATAATATCAAAAACGTATCAAATATTTGAAAGTACATACTATATATATTATAATAATAACAATAATTAGTTAACACACGATAAATATGATAATAATAAAATACAGCAGCGAATTATATTCATCAATATTTAGTGTTCATATAAAAAAATAATAAAATACAATTTAAAAAAATACAAATTCTGTAAAAATAAATTGTTTAAAAAATAATAAATTCTTATGACATTTTTTTTTTTTTAAATAAAAATACGCTAATAATAAATTGTATTATATAATGAAAAAAAAAATCTAAAGAGGTAAAAATAGGTATAAAATTAAATAATTATAAAGTAGGTATAAAATCACATAATATTTCATTTAAATAGTTCGTCATACAATTAAGGTCACATTTAGCAGTTGTTTGACTAGAGTTATACGTTGTATAAATATAATAAAATTTGATGTATTTTGAAGAAATAGTATAACTTTAAAATGTATGCATTTAAAATGATATTAAATATGAATATAAAATAATAAATGAGCGAGTATTGTTATGTACACAGTAATACATTTAATTAATTACTGGAAATTCTTATGATCAAGTTAAATGGCAACTGAAAATTACGTTTTGAAAACGAAAGAAAATCGTATTAAAAGTCCGTATCATAGTCAGGATGATACTGTTGAGGTGGTTTCCTCGGGCTAGTCGTGTAAGACGAGTTGGGATTATGGTGAGAACTTGGATAATGATGATGTGCTCTTGGATTTGTCGCTGATTCTCGGTGATAATGTCGTCTATCACCACCATAAACATTCGGATCTGCACCATAACCATAGCCACCTCCGCCAGTGTAATATCCAGTTTGAACTGGTGTTAACGTTTGAGGAGCCATTGCTGTTGATCGCCAACTATCATAATGACCTCCGTGTTGCATATCTCGATGCTGTGGTAAAAAAAAATAATAATAATAATAATTAATTATTTGATATTTACGAGTTTAGAATAAACGAAAATTAAAATATTGGTCTTGAGTGTATGTTACTTTAATAACTATTTTTACGATTAGTTAAAATAGTACATATACGAGTAAGTGTTGAATGATATTTTTTTAATTTGAATACAATGATTCTGAGCATATCCTGAAAAGAGGCTTATAGCTATTTCAGCTTTTTAAAGAATGTAAAACCTATCGATAAATTATTCAAGCATTAAAGAATATTAACCAACTTTGAATTCATCAGTCGTGAAAATCATTCATCTGCTATATTTTTATACTTAAAGAGCTTATAAACATAGACAAAGCCGGATTTTACAAAAATATAAATACAGCTTGACCTATAAATGAGTAAGTAAGCTTTTATAAAATGTTCAACTGTTACAAGAAGAAATCGCAAATGTTATGAAATAATAATAAAGGAAAATCTGAAATTGTTTGTGAATTTATAATATAATAAAGTCATTAAAACCGTAACTCTAAATTTAATCCCGTATGAACAACATTTCACGGAACCAATCTCTATGAAATTTTAATCAAGGATAAAAAAAAGCCGGATATACTTCAAACCATGGGTATTCTTCACTCCCCGGATGATGGAGGAATTAAATTTAAAAAATAAATCATAAATCATTTTTTCAATGAAACGATTCTGAGCAGAGCTTCAGTTTATTCATGAAAATTTTACTTCAAAATAATAACGTTTTAAATTCTGAACGAAGTGAAGAAGACTAGTGTTTTTACAATGATGTTTATTTTTTTTCTGTGTACAACTTTTCGTATGGAAAAACTTTGTCCAAAAGTTTCGATCAGCAACTTTTTGGAACTGAATTTGTCACTAGATGGTACTTTAAAGAGGTCATTTTTTGAATTTCTCAATTTTCCAATTTTTTGTTTGGAAAAACTACCCAAAATTTGACAAAAACGACTCGGAGACCATCATTTTTTGATTCGAACTATATGAAAATTTAAACAAAGATAGAAAATAATATAAGAAAGATTTTGGCGCAAGAAAATTTTGGAAATACGAAAAAAAAAATTTTGGACATTTTTCTATCATTTTTTTTTCTCATTTATTTTTGATATTATTAACTTCCTTCTTTCAAAATCGTTTTATTGAAGAAATGATTTATCGTATTTTTTACTCAGCCAGTTTCATACTCTACTATTAACTGAGAAAAGAAAAAAAAATTGATAAGAATAAAAACATATAATAAAATTTCCTTTCGCCAATATATTTTTCAAAATATAGTTCACCCATATTTTCATTTCCATAAAATTTGAATTAAAAAGAAATTGTTTTTTAAAGGCGTTTTTGTCAAATTTCGGGTATTTTTCTCCAAATTTTGGACAAACTATTGAGAATTTCGAAAATTACATATTAAAAATTTCATCTATAGGAAAATTCTGATGAAGTTAAAAAGTGTTTACAAAAAAAAAATAATAATAATAATAAACATCATTGTAAAAGCACTATATTCTTCACTCCACTTAGAATCTAATATTTTGAATTTATTAATAATATAAAATTGATAACTGTTCAAAAATAATTATCAGATGAAACCTTTCAAAAAACGAATTATTTCGAATATTTTTATAGTTTTATATTGCGTTCTAAAAAACAAGTAATTTTTTTTGTTTTTGATATTGTCACGATTTTCGACATAACACTACTGCTGATAATAGTGTTTAAATTTCAAAAAATGTCAGCTCTACAAAGACGCTGAACGATAAGGAAATCAAGCGTAAAGCAATCACTTCGATCAGAATCTAAAATGTTTGTAAAACAACTCCAAAACAGAATAAACGGCAGTGCACACATTTAAAAATAAAACAGACTAATTATTAGACGCCAATATCAATATGCCGTAAACACGAACCTTTTTCCCCACATTGGATGATGGAATTTTGAGTTTTTCATGGTCGTGATCAGACCAAACCGCGTCCATGTCGTATAAACGGTCTACGTCTTCTAAATCATCTTCGTCAAGCATCATCATATCGTCATCGATCGCGTAATTATCATAACCGTACGAACTGATGTTGTAATTCGAATTTGAATGGGACGGTGGATGGTGCATCATATGACGACTTCCAGTGGTCGGTCCGTTTTTGCCTGTGACGTACATGTGCTGATGCGGGTCTTCAGAAATCATAGTTGGTTGTAGAGTTGGCGGAGGTATTTTTTTGTTATTTTTTTTGCGGGTCACGAGCTGTAAAACGTCATGAAATATTTACACAAATTTTGTACGAAAGACATATATAAGATCAATATGCAAATACCACTGTTATGCCGAATATCAGCACGAAAAGTAATGATGCGAGACCGATAACCATGACAGCTACAGCCCACTGTGGTAACCACGCGTCATCTGTTCCAGTGGTTGCAGTCACTCCTCTCGTGGGTTTAGGCAATACTAATGTACAAATATAACGTAAAAATTAGAAAATAACCCGAAAACATGTTTACTATAATATATTAAATTGTAATAGTGGTATAGTGGTGTCTCTTACACAAGTCATACAATAATACATATTTATTATTTAAAAATATATAATTCATATTATCGGCCTTCATATCTTTGATCATTGAAAATAGTATTCTTTAAATGTGTTTTATATGTAAAAATTCCCAAATGTGTAATGAACTAAAAACAAACATTCATGGCATTGTTGTGCCGACCGAGTCGTGAAATTAACAAAATTTAAACACGTCAGTGTGTACGACACATAAATTATTATACTAATAAAACCGTTTTGGTTAAGGATTCGTCAAATTTTTTAAACAAAAATTTGTATGAAAAACTTTCTCGGTAAATGACCTGCACTCACTAGTTTAGTATATGTAATGAAATTTTTTCATATTTACGAATATAGTGTAAAATATTATGTACTTTATATGTATATGGGGATCCATAATATATGACTGTAATATTGTTATACGAAATATTTTGCTTGTATTCCATTAATAATAATAACAATAATAATACCATTTCATCGTAGAGATACATCATATATTACCTATAAAGTCTGTACGTGCTGGATCAACAGTGAACCTTCCTAATTTTAAATAAAGACCTTCATAGTCACCGCCATTTCCGTATTGCAATGGCTGTGCAGACGATCCCAGATTTCCTTCTTTATACAATGTTTCATGAAACAGACGTCGAATGTCTGCAGTACTGACTGTACGTCCCAGCTGGTTAAGTTGAACGAAGAAGTCAACGAGAATCCCAGCATTTTTATCAGACTTTCCATTACTAATTACATTACTTCCAGGACTAGTGAACAAAAATCACAAATTAATCTAAGTGATTGGACACAACACGTATTATTTACGCGATTATATTATGTACTATTTAATGTATATATATAGTGTGTGTGTGTGTGTGTGTGTGTGTGTGTAATTTTGTAATTTAATTTAATCTATTGTCATATAATATGTATTTAAAAACACACAGATCTCTTGTAAAAAAAACCTGCTCAAAATAATTTAAAAGACTTTTTATTAAATATAATTTCTTTTGAACTCGACTGAATACGGTGTTTCCAAAAATCCTCATATACAAAAAAGTATTTGTAATGGAATAAAATTATTATTTTAAATGTTCTATTATTTTAAATTTAAATTTAGCTATCCATAATTAGGTATTTATTGAAATGTTTTTTTTAGTTCAAGTAGTCATTAATTATATAGGTACATACCTGAATGAATCGATGGTTATTTTTTTGTACCATTTACTTAACGCGGGTGATTTGCTGTATACATTATCAAGCTAAAAATGCAATAAATTAAAATTATATTCAAACATATACAATTAATAGATACTTACTTGAGTTTCAATATCATTGGCTAGTACTCTCCATTCTGGAGTATTATGATCTAATAATTCTGGTACCCATTTCTCCGATCCAGAACCAACTAATCGAACAGTACCAACGAGTTCACAAACCGAGTCACTTTCAGAGCACTGACCGGGGGTTGTTGTAGGAGGCGGTTTCATAGTAGTTGTAGTAGTCGTTGTGGTACTGGTGGTTGGTTCTGAAGTAGATGTCATTGAAGCTGCTAGTTCAGCTGATTTAGACTGTTGTAATAATTTTTCAATAGAAATCGGAGTTGTTGATGGCGTAGACCAACCAGTAAATTCAGTGGTAGCCCTGAAAAGTAATTTATTTTCATTTATTAATATACTTTATGATAAAATAATTACAACTTTAAGATAAATTATATTTATTACCTCACTGGCCATCCTTTTTGAATAACTGGAGCAAGAGTTACAGAAGCTTGCATTTTTTTACTCGATGGTAATGGTTTTCGAGTTCCTGAGCTTCCCTTCCCATTATTTGGAAATACTAATCCTGTTGTACTGCTAGCAACTGTCGTTGTTGTACTTGATGGTACATCTGTTGTTGGTGCAATAATTGTTGACATCACTTCGGGTTCTTTATTTTTATGAGTAGAATCTTCATTTTCTGGTGGTGGTTTATATCCCGGTGGAAGTAGAGACGGTGACAAGATCTCCACAGGTTTGATAGTATCTTCTAATTTAAAACCTGGTGGTAATAATGAAGATAGTGCCGCCAAATCGTCGGTAAACTTAATATTTGATGTTTTTGATTTTGCAGTAGTAGTACTAATTGTAATACTGCTATTACTGGTACTTGGTTGAGAGGTACTAAAGCTAGTTGGCAAGGGTGTTTCAGTTGTAGTAGTAGTTGTAATAATTTTAGATTTGTATGCTGGAGGTGGCTTTGGGTTAAACCCAGCTGGTAGTAATCCACTAGTTAATAATTCATCAAATTTAACAGAGTCTATTAAACTCTTTTTCTTGCCTGCTTGTGTAGACGGTTTTATTGTACTAGATGAAGTAATAGTGGACACTGTAGTGGTTCTCTGTTTAGAAGGTATAAATTTTCGAACGATCGTAGTTTCTTTATCAGAGTCATCAGATTCTTCGTCCTCGTCTTCTTTTTCGTCATCGTCATTATCTTCTTCTCCCTTTTTAGTAGTTGTCGTGGTAGTGCTGGACGTGCTGGTGGTAGCTGTCGGAGTCGTAGTTTTTACTGTGGTTTCAGTAGATTTTTCAATGATCGGAGTTGTAAATGATGGTATAATCACATCAGCCCTCTTATCGTCATTATTACCACCACTGTTCATATCAGTCAAAATTCGACTACTATTATTAGTGTTGGAAGCACTACCATACAATATTCCATTTGAAAGTTCCGATTGGACTCTATCTAATTTATCAATAATACTTTCTACTGTAGTTGTACTAGGGGTTGTACTTGTTGGTTTATTATTAAACCTGTGTTTGTTTACAGGGGCACTTGTTGTAGACGTAGTTACATCTTGTACCGTATTATTTTTATTTGTTCCACTCCCTGACATTGATGAGGACGATACAGATCTACTAGTCTGTACACTTGCAACAACAAACCAACTTTCAGTAGTTACTTCAGCACTATTATTATTTTGTTGAGTTATTGTTACTGGGGTCGATTGAGTTACCGATGGTAATTTTGTTTGTTTTTTATTTAATGTTGCCGATTCAGTTGTAGTATAAGTTGGTGTAGTGTATTCTACATCATCGTATTCCTCAAATTCTTCTGCTTTTTCATTAGCGTTTGTAGTTGTTGTGGGGGCTAATGTAGTGGTACTTGTCGATATTGGCTTTCTAGTTATTATGCTTTGCACCACTGCCGGATTATTAACAATTTTTTTCATTCTTTGTTGTTGAGGAAAAGAAGTTGCAGGGGAATTCAGTCTAGGACGTAAAGCGATTCTTAATGTAGTTATTGGAACCGGAGGTTGTTGAGTTGTTGTACTGGACTTTTGCGGTACAAATTGGCGCTTTTCTTCTAAGACTATTTCTTCTTCTACTTCTTCTTCTTCATCATCTTCTATAGGACTCGCGGTAGTTGTAGTTGAAGAAAATGGTTTTCTACTTCTAATAGTAGTTGGTTGTTGTTGTTGTTTATTTATAGAAACAGATGACGCTAATGGTTGTAGCGTTGTAGATTTTATGGGAGCAGGAGATGATGTTACAATAGATAATGGATTATAAGTTGTTGGCCGTCGATTTATTGCTGAGCCTGAAACCATGGCAGGCAAATTTCTGTTTCGAAATGCATTTTGCCCAGATTGTGGTCTGTGAGTAGTAATTGTTGGTTGAGACCATGTTGATCTATTATCATTTTCATCATGTATAACTGTAAATCCAATGGCAGCTGGTTCTTGTTCTTCTGCAACCGGAGCCGAAGATGGCTCTTGCGTGGCTGTAGGCCTTCGTCTTCCTTGTTGAGGTTGTCCTCGTCCTCGTTTTTGCTGCTGGTTTTGTCTCTGTTGATTTAACTCCACTTCATCTCTCGTGCTAATTCCAACTGTAGATTCATCGTCACCATTACCACTGGCGGCAACTGACTCTGCATCAACTGTTGTGGGATTCCACCATCTAATACCTCCTGTCGGAGAAGGATTTCTAGTTCCTTGAATAGCTCCATTAGTTTGTGATGAAGGGCGACGTGAAGAATCACTATTAAAACGTTCTTGACTTGATTGTGGCGAAACTAATGAAGATTGCGTATTTCGACGTTCATCAAAATTTTCTATAGAATCTGGTTGTTCTGTTCGTTGTTGCTGTTGTGTAATTGGCCGAAATCTTTGTTGTTGAGAACTACTACTTGGAAAAAAACTGAACTGTTGTTGTGGCTGTTGTTGTTGTGGTGAACGCTGAAGTGGTGCTTGTTGAAAAAATGATGGTGGTTGAACAACGCCAGATACAGCATCCTCAAAACTCAACGAACCTGGGTTCCGAGCCGATTGAAACTGAGCTTGTGGCCCGTTTAATATAAATTGTGGGGCATTAGGTGGCCGTGAAAACGGTCCAGAATTTGTAAATGTACCTGGTGGTAACTGTTGTTGAGATGAAAAAAAACTTGATGAACTCGGATTAGACAATGGTATAGGGTCAGCCGAAGACAGTCTACGTTGAGGAACAATTAATTCGGTGTCGTCCACATCTTCTTGAAACTGTATTCTAGGTAATTGGAAGTTTGCATTATTTGCTGAAGGCAAAAAAAATCTCTGCTGTTGACCTATAAACAAACATCGAATATTGAGTACTTTCGATAAAATACCAGCACTATTTTCATTTTTAAATGATACCAATAAATTAGAAAATATGAGTGATTGACATTTTATCTACATAAAAAAGCGTATTGGTCAATTATTAGGAAATTATAAGTGTTCAAATAACATTTAAGCTGAGAACGCAAATAGTATTGTGTATATAGTAGAATAAAAAATAAACAGCGCAGTATACAAAACAGGTAAAACGTATACGTGTATTTATTTTGACGGAGCAAATAGGTAGAGAGAGTCGTGATGGAATTTCACTTGGTGAAAATAATCACATCATAAATTCCAGTAGTGTGTTTAAAGTATATACAACGCGTATAAATAATAAGTTTCGCTCATTATAAATATTTTTTCACAGAAGAAAATAGTTAATTAATAGATATCAATAAAATAAATAGTAATAGGTATTGTCAAATTAATTTAATGATTTAAAAAAAAACTCGCTATTAGAATTAATTTTATAAAGTAACAAATATTTTTAAATTTAAAACAATGTTTTCTACATTGTACTAGTTTAAAAAAATATAAATTTATCAAATATATAAATATTGTATTAATATATTGCTTCGAATTTGGCTTAATATTACCTTAATATTTTTTACTTAATTGAGTAAGTAAAATAATTGTTACTTTAACGTACATCATTTCTAATACACATACCTATTCAATGATTTGAACTGGCTTATTTAAATAATACAAGTAAGTAATAAAAGCCCTTACTTGGGTTCTATTTTTTTAATATAAGTATATCATTAAGTTTTCATTGAAAACCTTACCTGCTGTAATTTTGCAAATTCAACATTATTTTCTATTTAAAATGCCTAAACATGCTATGAAATATTCCAGAAGAAATATTTTTACAAAAAAGTATTTAGGTAATTTAATTTATTTTGTTTTTATTCGTGTTTTCATTATTTTAATTTAATTCAGTTTCTTATTCACACATTTTATAGTTGCGATTACTTAATATAAAAATATCCAAGACTGACCAACAACAAGTTAAAACTTAAAACTTAAGTTACTTTTAACTAAGTTAGGTAAGTACGTACAAGTTAATTATTTTCAATTAACTTCTAACTAAATGCGCTACATTTGTTTCCACAATACGCTATAACTAATCAGTTAATTTTTTTTTTATATATTTACGTAAAGTTAATTTTCATTTCATTTAAAAATTGTTATGCACAAATTGTTTTCGTCAAGAAAAAAAAATCGAAAATAATAGGTACCTATTTTATAAATAAGGCATTAAATGTAAAAGTATAAGTATAAGAATAAAAATATTTATTTTTGCTATTCATTAACGTTAAGTTTTTGTGCCTATGTAAGTAGACTTCAGTTGGTAAATTATTTACATTGCACTTAAGTTTCGGCATTTTGTGGAATACTGAGTCAGTATATGAGTTTTATTCTTTCCTGCTTATTTTTGACATTCTACAAAATGCCGGATTCAATACTCTGCCAGTAATTTATATAAGTCATAAGCAAATAGACAAATCAAGCAAACGGCCGTTTTCTCAGGCAAATAGATAAATTTAAATCGATATCATTCGGTGTTTTTTTTTGTTTGTTGTTTTTCTAGCTGAGCTAGACAAATGACCGTTTGTCCAGAGCTTGTTAGGCAAATGGAATTATGTAGAATAACATTATAAAATATTATATTATTATATAATTTTTATGGTTTCATTTAAAAGTTAATAAATGTCATACTCTAAGATTTAATTTCATTATTATTATTATTGTTTTATCATCAACAGTTTCTGCACGTATTTTGGCTCTAGTCGCTTCACTCCACCCAATCATAAACATCCCTCGATTTGCTGTGCAACTTGGAGACATTTCGGTAATTATCGGTAATTATCAATAAGCTCTTGAGCAACCAAAGACATGGTATATTATACTTCACCACGTTATGCAAATATAAAATATAATCGAACACAGGCCGCACTTTACGTTGTAATATTATTCATAAATTAATAATAATATAATCCTGAGATTAAAAGTACAAATTGTATTTACTTTTGAATAAAATAATAAAAATGATATTCTACATATAATATTTTACAATATTATTCTACATAATAATTCCATTTGCTTCACAAGCTCCAAGTAAACGACCATTTTCCTAGCTCAGCTTAGAAAACGGATAACACCGAACGATGTCGATTAAAATTTATCCATATGCCGGCAAACAACCGTTTACCTAGGCTAACGTCCGTTTGCCGACACGCGACCATTTGCATAGGAAAACGGCCGTTTGCCTGATTTGGCTATTTGCCTACGACATATACATGTATAACATATTAATATGAATTGTATATAAAAAAAAAAAAAAAAAAGGAGCGACTTATTTTGAATTCAGTTAAGTTACTTTTTTCTATTTAACTTGTAACTCTAATTAGTTAAATAAAAAATATGAGGAGTTTCTGACTTAAAATTTAGTTTACATTCGATTAGATTAAATTAACTTAACTAGTTACAAAAAAAAGTTACTTGCCCAGTCCTGAAAATAGCAATAACATAATTATATAAAATATTATAATTGTTATACACCAAAATTTGGTATTTATGTAACATGGGTGGCCACAGATATTAAAAATAATCACCCAAAATTAAATCGTTATCATATATACCAATTACAAATAATTAATAAAATACTTATCTGTATTACATTTATAAGGTTACACATAAATATATGTAAACATTTATTTAAAAAAAATCCATTTGGACTGACCAACAGAAAAATAATAATAAATATTGAATACAACCGTACAATGCAGGTGCGGATCCAGAAATTATAAATAGGGGGTGCTAAATCAATAGAACTGAATACTTATAGCAGCTAACTTCTAATTACACCTTAATATAAATTTCTATGTAAAATAAATTATATATTTATATCTC
>JAIPRM010011044.1:0-13234 GCA_025469315.1 Stegophylla sp. TES_Ste_2020
CACAGAAGTAACCAGTTATGCAAGCAATACCCCACTCAATAGAATTATGAAAACTATAAATGAATTAAAAATCGATCTGTTTATATCACCAAACTTCAACTCATTTAAAATGTATTGTAATTTCATATTTGTTAATGCATAGATATAAGTATTATACGTATTAATTGTATTTTTATTTTTATTTTATTCTACTGTCTTTTATTTTATTTTTCTTGTCGATATATTACTGTAACGAACGATTGTTAATATTAAAATGTATGTAATTGGGCCTGGCCCGTTTAAAACTTAAATAAATAAATAAATAAATATTATTCTAGTTTGTGCCGTAGGCTTCACCCGGGGAGGTCGGTATAAAAATGAATTGTAAAAAAAAAAAACCATCAACAAACGGCGAAAATAATTCGAAATGAATTATTTATATTGAATTCGATCACTGGCAAGAAGTAACGTATGCATAATAATAATAATAATAATAATATAATATAAGCATATAAATAATATAAAATGCAGTGTGTGTGTGTGTGTGTGTGTGTGTTTTCTCGTTCATTATCCATATATACACAACAATGTGGGGCTCAATACAGCCTCTCGTTTGTCGCCGTAGGTTGACCGGTCCGTCGTCGGCGGCTAAGAGAAGGCCCCACCCGGTGTGTATATTATTATTATTATTATTATTATCATAGTGTTTTTTATCTGGTCCGCCGCCGACGCCGTAGCCACCGCGTGTTGTGCTAAAAAAGCAGTCAGTTCTGTACGGTCGTCAGTCGCGTGCGGTACTATAACTATAATAATAATAATAATAATAATAATAATATAATCCGAACACGAACGAACGAGAAAAGACGTCGGGGACACGCGTGCGCGCGACAAATCATTTTTATAACATTTTTATAAATTATTATTGTTTTTTTTTTTTTCGTGAATAGTATTACTTTATTATATCAGCGATCGACGCGTTTTGAATATTCGTCTCGTGCGCATGCAGTGGAAACGACATGGATATTATTGCAATTTTTGACGCCGTTTCGCCTACAACAGCCCGTAACGGTTCGCAGCACGTACGATTCACGTGATCGCAGCTATACGCGTGAGTGTATACCCACATAAATATTAAATTAAATAATAATAATAATAATAATAGCCAAGTACAGCGGTAGTAAACCAATGACAATATTAACGCACGTGCGTACAATTATAAATTAATAATAATATTGATATCGCCGTTCCGGCCGGCCGCGCCCCGTCGAATCGTTTTGACGCGGAAAATATTATTTATATTTTCGCGGTTTTTCAGTTTTTGTTTCAAAGATTTCAACGATAGATTATGAATACTACTAACTATATTATTTAGCACGTCGTTTTGCGGAGCGATTTTTCGAACGTACGCTTCAGCTATCTTTTTTTTTTCCCAGTTCTCTGCCACCCCTACGGTCGTCAAAAATCGAAAAAATGATTGCAAAATGGTTTTCTTAAGTTCTCTCGTTCAACCCTCGAAATCGATATTATTTTCAGTTGGGAGTTAATTTATGCATTTTAACCCCCTATACTATAGTATTTCGTATTGTATGCCTAAATCAATTTGGACACAGATACCGCCGCCAAGTAGGTATATAACATCACATTATACGCGTGTTAAGTGACCACGTTTCTCCTATAAGTATTATTATTATGGTTATAGCAACATTTTTAAAACGAGTATTTACAATTTAAATTAATAATATAAATTACTGAATGTTGTACTAGCGCAATAAAACTCTGCTGTACGCATGATGTTCGCTGAATGCACGTCAGATAAATCACACGCCTTCACGTTTTCGCTTTATATACGGCGGCGGGCCGTCCGTAGGAGATCGCCTCCACCCCGCGGTCGGTCCACGCGACATTTAGACAAGTCCCGGACACTTTTGCCATACGACATCATAATACCTAGTATGTCGGAACCTTCGATTTTATTATTTTTATATAGCTACATCACCATACAGAGACTAAAATATCTAAATTTTCGTATACTAGTTTATTGCCTAATTTTCGATCTTTGTCTCCAACACTTTTTACTCTATTAAAATACTTTAATTACATGTATGACCCCCCCTCCCCCCCCCAAAAAAAAGTAATAAATACAACATTTACAAATTTATGAAGACCATGCATTTCAAGCTATTACAGCTGATATCTTCTAAATAAAATCAACGAACTTTTTGAATCAATTATAAAATATTGCAGCAATAACAAAATTAAAAATAAATTGTTACAATGAAATCCCTAAACACTTTTTCATTTTGTACTACACACAATTTTAGTCCCTACTACCATAACTACTGAGAAGTATCGGCGAAATGAGTCGAAGCGGCGCGAGTAAAATGCCTAATATATATATTTTTATCGAGACCAAAAACGTACTGGAGTGTTTTCGATTGTGTAAACGTTTTAAGACAGTATTTTATGGGGCGTGTGTGTATTGAGGATAAAGAAAAACAGACGTGAATCGACCCGAAAATTGAATATCTACATAATATGGCAATAATGACGGTGTATATACAGACATACAGGTCATACGATTATTATTCGGATATAGACTTGAGATAAAGACTTCCATATAGTTATTTAGGCACTCGTGCTCATTAATATAATGTTATAATAATATTATCGTCGCGATTGGAAAGAATTCTGTTTTCACTGCTCGCGAATTATTGCTCTTTGCGCGCTTAAATTATAATCAATATTATTTTTTATACGCAGATGCTGCGATCGAATCCGAGCGAGACGGAAGTCCCGTTGGCCGTCGACGCGGACGTCTCTGTATAAAAACTAAAATCGTTTTATCACGAACGATGTTACAATAATAGTAATAATAATACGTAGGATAGTATAGGCACGTCAATCTCAGAGAAACGGCAGTTCGCCACACGGTAGCGACTCGCAGACCGCAGCGGTTCG
This sequence comes from Stegophylla sp. TES_Ste_2020, assembly GCA_025469315.1. Classification (NCBI taxonomy): domain Eukaryota; kingdom Metazoa; phylum Arthropoda; class Insecta; order Hemiptera; family Aphididae; genus Stegophylla; species Stegophylla sp. TES_Ste_2020. The sequence continues at coordinate 2,938 of JAIPRM010011044.1, forward strand.
CAGCCGCCGGACTCGATTAATTACACTACTGTGCGGCAACAGAATTAATATTATACAGGTAGTATACACCTAATACGTTAGCGGACGCAAGTCGGAAAAACGCGACGCGCCTCCGTCAAAGTGACAGACGCAGCGCGCGTAATACATAATATATAATATACCGTTAAGCGGAGGCGATTGTGCACTATAAAAGACAGAGGAGATGATGGAAAAAAAATAAATAAATAAAAAATATCAAAACTCGAACGAAGGTTTTTTCGTGTTACAAACCAAGGATATAAGCGTGTGTATGCGAGCGCGCGCGTACGTGTAGTATTATAGTGGGCTCGCCATTCAGGTTACGCTGCCCACGCACTTCGCATAGGTTAGGCCACGGGAGAAACTCGCGCGCGCATATTTAAAGTGAATAATAATAATAATCAAGCCTACTATATTTATATAATAATAATAATATATATATATATTCATATATTATAAAGGCGAGAGTTGGCCAATATACTGCACACACACACACACGTGTACACAATACGCCCACCACGAAAAAAACAACAAAGTTTTTAGACGTTTGTGCACACAGAGTACACAATATTATATACTATATTGTGCCCATACGCTGTAGTACTGTTTTTTCACTATGCACAATGTCAGCGTTTTCTGTATTTTATGTGTGTGTGTGTGTGTGTGCGTGTGTGTATAGGTGAACAGTTGAATAGTCTATGATGAATTCGTAATGGTATTTTGTCGTATTATTATATACAAATATAAAATGCACGTGTGTGGGTGAACAACACTGTGCAGAGTATATTATAATAATATTTTTAGGTTTTTAGCCTTGCAGCTAGGTACAACACGGGTTATAGTGCTAGTTGACGCGGGTTTGATTTCATTTAAAAACGCTATTAAAACGACGACGATTATTGTTATTTTATCATTGGTGAATATTAAAGTCTCTTTCTCTCTCCGGATGTGTACGTAGTACGTACTATGCCCGCCCGGGTTATATTATGGTCGTCGTCGTTGGAGGACCGAGGAGCCTACGTTTGCGTGTCTCGTTATGGAATTGCTGGTTTCGCTTATACGCGCCGTCGTCGTATGGGCGAGCATAACCCGTATACCGGACGCTAAAATGCGCCTATATACACATATATATTATAATAAGTGGGTATATTATGAATATGTTGATGTGCGTTGTTTGCGGAGGCGGCGTTCGTGTGTGCGACTGACTGCAGTGTTGTTAATTATTGTCGATTCTATCGCATGCTCCGCATACGACTACCTGCACCATATGGGGAGCCACATATACGGCTACTATTTGACTTGTTGACGAGAGGTGCGTAGAGTTCCTGTGCCGCATTGACGGGAAGCGAGTGCGCGAAATATCAATTATTGATAAAAAAATTGTGCACTGCTCGGAGGAAAACATATAGGTAATAGGCAGAGCCTGATTTAGAATTTTTGTGGTCAATTAAAAAATTGAATTTGTAAATGAAATTATAATTGGTAACCAATAAAATGTACTACTAGTTAGTACTTAAATAATAAATTAAATAATATCTGAATGTAAGTATTACAAAATCTTCAACATTTTTGTAAATTTTTTTTTCTGTAGTAATAACGCTCAGTCAATTATAATAATAAACCATTTTAGTATGAGTACTGTTTATCTTTTTGATTTTTATTCTGTGACTAAAAAATAAGATAAAATATATATTTTAATAAATATTTTCGAATGTGTAAATATTTCTTGATGGTCTTCGTATTATTTTAAGATTAATTAAAATTAAAATAACAATTAAATCCGATTTGTGGGCCCCTGATTTATATGGGCCCTGGACAAATGTCCATAATGTCCTTGCATAAATAAGGCGCTCGTTTTCGCACCGAGATAACGTTTGTACGGGGAATAAATTAGGAGGCAACTTTCGGCGATGAAAAATGTTCGCGCGAAGAGTAAGTTCCATAAAGATCTGCGAAGAACTCGATTTCGTTGATGCAGCAACACCGCCTGCTGTGCACACCACATTACAATCATAACGCGACGACGACGACGACGGTCTACCTCTGCAGCATGATGTGAGTAGTGAAACAGGAAACGCTATGAATGGTACCACCTAAATCGACGACGACCGACCGACCGACAAGGTGTGACGACGGTCAATGCATAATATAAAAAAAAAAAATAAATATTATTTTAAAAGATAAAATAAACGCTACGACGACATGGGCGAAAGGAATTCGATTTCGGTGAGATTCCGTACGTAAACCATTATAATATTAAATGATATGTAAAAATGTGTAACTATGTGCCTACGAGATAGGAAGGTCCCGGAAAATGTGGGTAGACGTGCATATAAATTATTGTATAAATATCCGAATGAATTAATGAAATTATTAAAAATAAAAAAATACGTGTGTAGGTATTTATTAAAGGTTATATTCCCGTTCGACCGTACAGAACAATAGCTCGTATTCTCGTACATATTATGGTAATGCATATTGCAATCAAAAAAATTTAATTTAATTTTTAGAAATTCAAAAACCAGAAGAGTAAAATATTTGATTCTGCAGTAGGTATCAAAGCTGATATTTATTCTTATAGCACTTTGTGTACTTATGTTTGAATGAATAAAAAAGCTCATTTTGAAAAGAATTAAAATTTTTGTAAAATTTATAGAACTGATAATGAATTTTCTTACTAACCTGTTTAGACAATATTATCAATGGTTTATAATAATTATTAAGATCTTCCTCGATGATTTCGCACGTTATCGAATTACATTTTTATCCCATAGTAGACGATTTGAAATCGATTGAACGACACTTGTGAAAATAATTCATGGCTGCAGGTATATAATATACGCTGTATATTTGAATTTGTAATCATTTATTATTATTGGTATTAAGTTGACAAATACGTCTGTATGTCTGTAAAAAATCTTCTTTGATTAGTCAACATTATAAATTATGAATTATGATATTATATGTATTTTATAGTAAATAACAACAACGGATCGATAGGTATTCAAAATATTGTATTGAATTTTATAAAATATCCTGTAATCATATATAATTTTACTGTCAATTGCTCTTATTTTTACGTTGAAATTTCTATAACTGTATAGTTTTTTCAATGGAAAACGGATACGGGTGTACGAGACAAGTGATACATACATGTTTTCTTCACAAATCACTGCACGAGAATTTATAAATAATATGATACACAATATTGATGTCTGTATATTGTTATTATGGTGTTGTCACACCACAACAATCCACGCTATACACGCACATCATTCCATTCTTCGGGTTCCAAGGACAATGGTATCAATTTTGAAACGAGAAGTTTTCATACTCCCATTATCATCGTCGTGTAGTTCATTGTCATTGATACGCAGCACGGCGCGTACAGTTTGGTCCACACGTTTACGTTTAGATGATTTTCCACGTACAGTGGGGGTTTCGCAAACGCGACTTTTACACGTGGTGGTGTGCCATTGTTACCGCAATAATATATATGTTGTGCAGTGTGCAACAAGTATTTGGTATATGATAATTTTATGGACGTATAGGGGATGGAATTTTTAAAGAAACGATTTTTGCAAAATGTTAGGAAAAATTTAAATTTTCAACAATGAGAAATATTATGCTTTACGCGATTAATACAGTTATGTTGTTGGAGTAGGACTTAATCTCGTGGGAAGTAACTCTGAAGACTTGGCTGTGATATACAGATATAAGTTATAATTTTGAGGGATGACAATTCGAAACGTTCTAAGCGCAATTTTGTCAAAATCGTGTTAGACACTTAATATACGTGTTGGAAAAATATCGGGAAATCGATTTCAGTTGTCAAAATCATACAAATATCATTATTATTTATTTATTTTTTTTTTGAATCACGTGTTTGAAAATTACTTGTTTTTCCAAAACGTACTACCTATATTATGCGCTTTTAAAAATTATATTTTTACTGAAAAATCTATCATAGTTCCATGTAAAACCATTAAAGTATAATGAGTAATTTGTTTAAAACGTACTAAGTCAACTAATTATTCCAAAACGTCCCACATTCTCGTTTTTGCAAAATGTACGTACTATGTCCAGTGCTATAACTATAGGAAAACAATATTTTTCTCATTTTATTTATTTTCCTTTATATAGTAGATAAAAAAAAGTAAAGTAAAGTAAAATATATATATATATAAGAAACCTAGACATACTTCGCACCACGGTCCACGGATATTCTTCGCTCTTCGGGTCAGATACTCTCGATGTGTGTGTTGAAAATGACGACTATTATTGTTCTTTATATTATTGACTTCTTTCGTTCAGAATCATCGTATAGAAGAAATGATTCGTCGTTTTTTAAAAAATTATACACGCCCCTCAAGAGTATTTGACCCGAGGAACGAAGACGCGAAGTATGTTCGGCTTTTTTGTATATACTTTACTTAACTTTATTTTTTAACAATTTAATCAACTACAGAAACACCTTTATTCATGTGAATGATACATTTTGTCGTGTTTTAAAATTTAAAGCTCTTTGATAGAAAATTTACTCAATTTATTTTAACATAAAACGTAAATTATAATTAGATCTATACATGTGTAAGTTTGTATAAAGTTTTCCTCCTAAAAACTATACTTTTACTAGATACTATATTTCTACCGAATTAAAAATTAGATAAATATTTTATGAGGTTTCAAATGAAAAAAATGTATTATTTCACGTGAAAATAATGATTTTCAATTAAATTCTAATTTTAAAAGATTAAAAAAGAAAGAAAATTGATTAATGATTTTTGAAATTATTTCAGGGGCGTTTGAAGTATATACGAATAAGGTTGCATTACATTTTTAGCTCACTATGTCAAGAATCTAAAAAAAAAAATTTACAAAACACGAGATATTTCCAAATTTCCATATATTTATCTCAAGAGAGGTCATTTTTTTTTTTTTTCGAAAATCTTTTTAGTCTGCATTGCACTAATATTGATAAAGGGTGAACATTTTAAATTTCAAGTACCTAATAGTTTTGAAGTTACGAGCAGAAAACTAAAATCGATCTCATGAAAATCTGCTCTCTTTATAAGTATTATCCAGTGTCTCAATTTCTGATCTAAAAAGTTTTTGAACGACACACTTTGGACAAGTTTCGCCACAAAAAAGGGCTTACAGAAAAAAAAAAAAATGAATATTATTGTAAAACTGCTAGGTTCTTCGCTCCACTCTAAATCAGAATTTAATATACATTGCAAACTTAAAAATATTCGTTTTAATTATTAATTCGTATTATATTAATTGATGCTGGTTGTAGCGCAATTTTATTTTATAATAATATGTAATAAAACGTTGCATAATATTTCGCTATTTCATCAACTCGACAAATATGACCCGCGCGCGATACGTAGGCGCCGCGCTGATCAATAATATCGAATAATTTAATTTTTAAACACAGCTATTATATTATTAAAGTATTTTATGACAACATGAAACGTTTACTACGCACAGTGGAAGGAGTGACAAAATTACCTACGCGTATATTTAAATGGAATTTAGAGTACAAATTAAATCTACAACGAAAACTAGTATCGAACACGATTCATAAACAATTATTATTATTAATGCACGTGTCTATTAGACATAATTCACATAATATTATTATATCGTTTGAATATTATTGACAATATTTACATACTTTCATTCGAAGGAGTGGCGTTTATAATTTTATATTCTGAGCGAAAGCGAAGAATGAATTGGTTTTACAAATCTGTGATTTTTCTTTTTTTTTCGTATGTATGGAAACAACATTTCGGGTAGAGTACTGGTCCAAAAGTTTCTATCAGTAACTCTATAGAACGGAAATGTTGTCAAGATGGTACTTTTGGGAGGTCATATTTCCAATTTCTCAATACTTTTTTTAAGCGCACGCCTAGAGTACTCAAAAATTGACAAAAAACGGCATAACGCGAATTTTCGTAAATTTGATTTTGTTTTTTTAACATAACTTCCAAAATAATGGAGCTAGAAAGTTGAAACTTTCACCAGCTACTAGAAATAAACACGCGCACACCTCATAAAATTTTCAAAAACATTCGACCAATTTTGGGGTAAGTAAGACATTTTGAAAATTTCGGAAATTTCTCGTTTTTTGTTGGTTTTTAATTCATAAAATTTTAATGTATGGATATTAAGAGCTGAAAATTTAATACAAACATATTCATATGTATTTCTAACAGTACTCGAAAAATTTCGAAAATCGTTAGTCAAGTTTTTTTTTACAACTGTTTAAACTTGGAATTTTGACAGAATTCATTGGTTTCATTTAAAATTACACACTTAAACGCATATAAAAATTAATTGGTTTAGCCGATTTTTATGAAACTTGGTACGTAGATGGAGAATTACATTGCGGATATTTTGGTGTAAGAAAATTTTTGATGTAATAAATAATTAAAAATTTCACAAGGTTTTGATTGAAAAAAATTTGGAAAAATTACGGAAAAATTACTATACATATTAATACTATAAATAATTTTCTATAAATAAAAATACACATGGATTATTTTGTTATTATGACTATTAATAGACATTTGAAAAAATTTAGTGAATTTTATTTGGTGTAAGGTGTAACTATTATCGGAAAATAAAGTTAATTATATAAATAGCTCAAAATCCAGGTTTTCCCGTTAAGAGACAAGAATTCTAATTACACTAATTACTGTGAGTTTGTCGATTTATTAATTAAAAAAAATAGATTTTTATTTAGACTTTTATTACCTCATACACACCACGCTCTAGTGCGCAAACCTACACGCACGCACACACACAAACGAAAGTACGCACACAAGTTATGTTGTACCTACCCAATATTATTAAATATCATTTTATTAATATAAACTCATCGCCAATTATTATTATTATTATATGGTATTTGAAACTTCGTTCAGAAATTCAGAATAGTTTTATTGAAGAAATGATTTATCGTTTCTTTAAAATTCAATACACCCGACAAGAAAATCCCATCCGTCGTGCGAAGAAAACCCATCGTGCGAAGTATGTCCGGCTTTTTTTTACAATATTCCTTAAACGCAAATACGGGACACACGATATTTTGAACCATACAATATACCTATTTATAACGAAGCTCTGGATCATCTCGAACAACAATAATGTATAGACAGCAATAATAATAATAATAATAATAATAATTATCATCCAATCGATTTAAACGTGTTTATATATTAACACGTCGACTTATCCGAAATGTCGTTATAACAATGTAATAATAATAATAATAATAACAAGATTCGATCACTTGCATCCTGTATCAAATTGAATGTATTTATAATGTGAAATATATCATAATATGCCTCTACATATTGTATATTATTATTATTATTATTAACGCGGTCGCACCTAAAAAAATGCAGCTTTACGGCCGGAGGGCCGAAGGGAACAATTACAATTATTATTATTATACGGAGGAAACCGTGTAGGTGAAGACAGTGGACGGCGTCGGGTGGTAGTCAGTTCATATCGTGCCTAATAATTTTGATACACAATATTATTATGTATTAACATCAGCCATCACCACCCACAACAAACTGCATCTCGTTCTCAGATAAGGATTATAGAAAAAAATAAAAATAAACGAACGCGTCTGGTCTATATTATAATATTATATATTATTCACGTGAAAATCGTCGAACGAGCACACACACACACACACACACACACACACACACACACACACATTAATCCTCCCTCCCGGGTTTTTAATTTACCTTACGTTATTATTATTATCATTTATAATATTGTGTGTACCAAATAATATACATGCGATTTCGCGCGTGGGAAGGTGTCATGTCCGGTGATGTATACGTGTATCTCAATAAAATATTATTATTATAATATGTACAACAGGTAGGTTGTATTATATAGTACTGTACACGGATTGTTAATTATTTTTTATACATATTTTTTGTTGTTCTATTAAAAACTATAAACGCGAATTGACATATACGACACAACCGACGCACTGAAAATATTATATATAATGTACTGTGCAAACGCGCATAAATCGCCCGTCTCGTCGTCGTCGTCGTATGTAGTAAAATATTGAAAAAAAAAAACATGCTTTTAAAATTAGTCAACCCGAGTTTCCGTTAGAATTTTCAAACAGACCAAAGTAATGCGTAATGAAAATATTCAAAACGCTGATATTTTAAAGTTTTGTTATAAAGTCATTTAGGCTGTTTGAAATTCTGTTTTCCGCGCTGTGTTATATGTCTAACAATACGAAATATAATAATTTGTTTTTGAAAAACAGTCTTGGACGACGAGCGACCGCACACGCGTTAAAACAATGCTTAAAACGTCACGTCACGATCACTGGTCGACTTCGTATAGAATCAACAACTACTGTTTGTGTGAGAAATTTTGAAAAATTCGATTTCTTAAATATTCCGTTTTTCGAACTCGACTATTCAAAAAAAAAAAATCACCCCAGTGGTAGCTTTGGTTCATTGACTAGAGGGGGGGGAGGGAGAAATAGTTTTCGGTATATACTTAGGTGTACCCACATGGTAATATTCTTATGTATTTATGAAATTTTTCAAGTGTCATGTATAAAATGTGAAAAATCGGACGAACATTCTTTCACTCATTGGACAAGATAATGGCAGTGACACCTTAGAGGCTTAGACGGACGAATTTAAATTTGAAAATAAAATTTATCTTAAGAAATGTCATATTTTTCTCATATTGACGAAAAAAAAAAAACAAAGTCTTTACACACAATTTTTTTCATCTATGTTATAATTTTCATAAGACTGACTCGACTAAATGTTTTTTGAGTGCATTTAACTTTAAAATTTATAATATTTCTATACTTAGCTCAAAAATTTAAAATTGTGTTGGAAATGTTATCAATAAATTTTTCACGAAAAATGTACATATCAATATATATCTATGAATGTACCAAATTATTTCATTTTTAAGTAAAAACGCAAAATTTGAGGTGTTCGTTTTATTAATTTAAACGGGTCCGATCCAATCGCACCGTTTTAAGTTCATGCAGATAAAACTAGTAGTTATATATATGTGTTACTTGTGTTTATATACATAATTAGATATATCATATACAGAGTTATTTTTTCCGGTTACCCGTATTATCACTAGTAAAAAGCCGGACATACTTAGCACGATGGGTGTTCTTCGCGCGACGGTTGGGATTCTCTTGACGGGTGTATTGAATTTTAACGAAACGATAAATCATTTCTTCAATAAAACGATTCTGAACGGGGGACCTTAATAGTATAAAAAATAAATGAGAAAAAAAATAATGTTAGAAAAATGTCCAAAATTTTTTTTTTTACATTTTCAAAATTTTCTTGCGCCAATATCTTTCTTATATGATTTTCTATCTATGTTTAAATTTTCTTACAGTTCGGATCAAAAAAAATAATGGTTTTGTCAAATTTTTGGTAGTTTTTCCCCCCCAAAAAATTAAAGAATTGAGAAATTCAAAAAATGACCTCTTTAAAGTACAATCTAGAGGCGAATCCGGTTTCAAAAAGTTACTGATCGAAACTTTTTTTTCTATCTAAAATTATCAACTAAGATTTTGTGGTAGCAAACACTAAATGAAGCGTATGCTCGCCGGGTACTCTAACGTATACCCTGCATTATACTCTATGCGCAGAACCTATCTTCTTGAGTGGTTTTCCGTCGTAATCCGCGCACACAGCAAACATCCGACACGACCGTCTCAAGTCACACGGTAATAACTAGAGTACGGATTTTAAAGCAATAAAAAACCAAAAAAAAAGCACTTAAAATAAAGCAGTAAAGCTCAACAAATCTCCCAAAAAAGCTTTAAAAAAAATCATCAAAAATTCAATTTTTGATAAAAAAAATATACATATTAATTACGAAAAACGTATTATAATTAATATTAATATTATTTATTAGTTTATTAAATTATAAAAAAAATCATGATGTTGCTCTTCTTCTTTCACAATTTGTCTGTAAATTAGATTTACTCTTTTTAAGATGCCTAATTTATCAAAATTTGTTAAAAAAATAGTTACAAAATGATTAACCTATATATCATCGGAGTTGCATTGAAAAATTAAATTTATTTTTAAGTTTTCAAAAAAAAAAAAAATAATCTCTTTAAACTGAATTTATTTTTGAAATACGTGTGTTTATTTAGAACACATTTTGAAAAAATGTAACTTATAAGCCAAAAAAAGTGCCTAAAATACCTCAAAAAGCATTTAAATACAAAAAG
>JAIPRM010011045.1:0-13232 GCA_025469315.1 Stegophylla sp. TES_Ste_2020
TCGTTTTTGTCAAATTTTGGGTAGTATTTTTTTTTAAAAAAAAAAAAAAAAAAAAAAATTAAGAATTGAGAAATTCAAAAAATGATCTCTTTAAAGTAAAATCTAGAGGCAAATTCGGTTTCCAAAAGTTATTGATCGAAACTTTTGGACAAGTATTTCCATACGAAAAGTTGTACACAGAAAAAAAAAAATTAACATCATTGTAAAAACACTGACTTCTTCACTTCGTTCAGAATCTAAAAAAAAATTATTGTGAAACCAATACATTATTCGTTTTACTCAGTATCTGAACGACTTAAGGGCGAATAAATTTATAACCCTCAACAACGCCCTTGTGTAGTTGTGTGGCTAGAAATGACCTACGCGCTCGTCATTTTACTCACTGTAGCGCGGTGCACGAATTAAACGATTACGGAGGAGTAAAATAAAAACCTCTGTTTTGCCCGCCGCCGCCGTAAGAACTTAAAACGAGGGGGGGGGAGGGGAAAGTTACGGTCAAAGTTTTAACCGCCGCCGCGGGGCCACCGCAAATCGCATAAAATCGTTCAACAAGTTCGCATTTTAGATACGATCGTGCGCACGGAATGGAGACCCTATGGCCGCGGCGAAGTACATAATATTATTATTACAAATCACTGCAACTGCACTCACACGTTATTGCGGTAGTAGAATACAGGGTGTGACTTCGGTACAAAAAAAGATGTTATGAAACGAAAGAAACTGTAATAAAGTAAAGTGTAGACAAGCCGAACATTTTTCGCACCGCGGATGCGATTCGTTTCAGGGGCGGATATAGACGTCATGAACGGGAGGGGCAGTTTTAAATAAAATAGAAAAAAAAAAAAAAAAGGTGATAAAAAATAAATTTTGGATGTTGGGTGTAATTCTCATTCAGAGCCAAACTACATCAAAAACTGTAAAAAAAAAAAAAAGAAAAATGAGAACTAATTCTTATCGACTGTTAAAATACAAAAACAGGTATGAAGAAAAAAAATTGTTATAGATTTTTATTCTTTTTTTACTGTCAGAAAACCTATTTCGTGAACGGGGGGGGGGGAATTGCCTCTATTGCCGTCCCCTTGTATCCACCACTGATTCGTCGCTTCTCTGGTCACAGATACACTCGGTGGGTGTGGTGTAGAATAAATTTTAAGGAAACGATAAATCTTTTTTTTCAAAACTACCATTCTGAATGAAGGAAGTCAATAATAATGTAAAGTACAGTAATTTATAGTTGTCATTTTCAACACACTTACCAAAAGTATCTGACCCGATGAGAGAAGAATATCCGAGGTATGCGAAGTATGTCTGGCTTTCTAATCTATTATTTACTTTACTTTACTTTTATTTATCTAATAAATAAAAAAAGGAAAAAAATTTAACCTGAAAAAATGTTAGATAAATGTACAATTTTTTTTTCACATTTTCAAAATTCCCTGCACCAATATGTTTCTCATATTTTTGTTTATCTACGTTCAAAATTTTCATAAAGTTTGGATCGAAAAACGATGGTATCCGAGTCTTTTTTAAAAAAAATTTTGTGTAGTTTTTGGTACAAACCAATCAAAAATCTTTGACACAGATAGTTGTCAAACAAAATGAATCAGTAACAAATACTGATATAATTATTATTGCATATTAACCGGAGCTCTGCTCGGATTCTTTAAAATTAAACATAAGTCCACCATGAGTATCCCACCAACCCGAGAAGCGAAGAATACCCACGGTGCAAAGCACGTCGGCTTATTTTCCCTCGGGCATTATTATTACCCTTGATAACTTTTGTCTTGTGTATTAACTATTTAATTTTTTATTGTGGGTATTTTTACAGTGGATACTAATTATTATTTTCCTAGCTTCTTGCGGGCGACCGGTGGCAGTGGACCGAGGACGAAATAAGTACTACAATCGGTCGTAAAGAGTGGATGACAGTATGTGGAAATGGGAGGAGTATTTTCGAACCCTAACTGAATTCAGCCACGTGGGGTATGAACATCGTCTGATGCACGTGCGAGCGAATAAACTGTCAATAGATTATTATTTTATATTACATTTTATTATTGACTGTGTAATTATTTAAGTACACAATATCTAGCTTACATATATAATTTATTATTATTTAATGCACTGTATTTTTATAGGCGTTTTTAACTGCTCATTATCGTTGTTGACAGTATTTTCGATATACCTTATAAGGAACGATTCATTATTATTATTATTATTGACAGTATTACTTAGTTATTACTAGGACTAAGGATTTATAGTTAAAAAAAAAACTTAAAATATGCAAAAACACTAAAACAATCTCTTATAAAACATTATTTTACTGTAAAAACTCAAAATATTACAAAATTGCATTGTATAATATATTATAATATTATGTATTATTAATTTTCTTCTTCTATTATTAATGAATTTTGTTTTTTTTTAAATTTTTATTCTTTTTAAGCTTACATTTAAATAAATAAAATATCAAATTATATTAAATCTCTTCAGTGATTCAGGGAAAAATTTTCCGATATCAAGAAAACTCGAATTAAATATTGAAAAATATGTGAAATACGCACTTACGTATATCGAAAAAAGAGCTAATCATGCAGAACATGCAAATTAAATAGAATTGCATACAACTCCTGGTTTTTATGAAAAGCATTTTTTTATTACTTAGCTACGTTTTGAATGATTCTTGAAAAACATGCTAACTTCTATTGTAAGTCCCTAGCCCTAGTTATTACTGTATTACAAAGTTGATTTCTTTTTTTTTTTCTTTGCTAAACAAATGAAAAATAATACACACCACACATTATTCCTAAACCAAAACCAACTGGATTGTAAAATAAGACTTATCCGAAAAACACGTCATATTTTTAATATAATTATTACTATTGAAATGAAACTGAAAGGTGTTTTTTTCTATAGTATTTCGGTATTCCGCAAATAATAATTTTGCAAAACGATAACTGCAGTTGACAGTTGAGCAGCTCGCGTGCGCGTCGGACGACACGTGCACACAGCACACAGGTGTGCTCGGATTCGGTTACGGTTCGTAAATACGCGGACGGGGAGGAGAGCTGGTGGTCGAACCGATGGTAAATAAGCAGTGGGTACACGCGTTAGTTATACAGAGCGCCCGTGTGACTATAGCCCGCGGTGATCGCGTGAGAGAGAGGTCGTCTCCGGGAGGGCCACCTACAGAGAGAGTGCATTCTGTGTACGGAAACGAGCAAAACGACGATCCCGATGCTTATAGATATGATAATATTCCTGTGTTACACAGCTCGACCGCAACAACAACAACCACGTATCCAGGCCGATGACGGTCATTTTTTTTTATTATCATATTTTTGTTTTCCTTCTTCTATTCATCTCAGTGTACGCGTCCAAGTACACATCTATATGTAGTAATATGCGTTTCCCCCGTTTAAACGAAAATATTTGATATGTAAATAATAATAATACTCTTCGTGTGTTATTATTATTGATATTAAAAAAAAGCGATGGATAAAAATGTAAAAAAAAAAAGCAAATGGGGGGGAAGGCAAATCATAAAAAGAAATTGTTACTAACTCTTTTAAACCCAATATTATTATAATTTTATATATATATATTATATCCATCAAAAATTAATGATCTCTGAAATGAATGAATTAATTAATATTGAAAAATCCAAATTCCATTGGTTCGTTTTGACCAAAAATACTCCTACTTTTTATTTATTTGTGCCCGTTTCATAGATAAAATTGAAATAATGTAATATTGCTATTGTTCTATTATTATTATCTAATTTTTTTTATTTCGTTTATTTCATTTTATTATTGTCTCATAAGAGTGTATAAAATACGAACATGAATTTTATAACGCATAGATATTACAACACAATATTATCTATAAGATTTATATTAATTTATTACAATATTAGAGTCTGTATTAAGTAATAACTAACATAATTATTCGTTATGTCAGAGAATACTAAAATACAAAAATCAATTAGTCGACATGACAATGTACAAAATTACAATGTTATTACAAAATGTATAGAAGTTGTATATTATAAAATATAAAAATATTTGTTTTTATTCCACTCGATCTTTTTACTGTCACTTTTCTTTCTGTTGATTTTTCCCCCTCCCCCGATTTCATTTCCTATTCCCTATAATAAATATGTATACGACGAAGTACGCAGGTTATCAGTGATGGGCAATAACGAGTTCATAAGAATGCAATGAATTTTCAAGAAACGACCTTGGACGTGAACTTAGTTCTTATTTTTTATGAACGTGAACGTTTTTATTCGTTCGGTGTCAAATTAACTTGAACATAAACCATAGTCTATTATTATATAAATTTAAAATATGTGTTTTATATTCATTGGATTTCTTTCATAGAATTTGTATTCATTAAAAAAAAAAAAAAAACCATATCATTTATTACCTACGATCATAGATTAATATTATTAGCTCAGATTATTTGTGATCTAAGTTTATTAGGTTATATTTTATTATTTGTGTCTATGTTACGTGTAACCATTTCAGTCTATCAAATAGTCACTTAATTCACCACATACTTGGAGTAAACCATAGACAATAAAATACAAAATAAGAAACCACGAAAACATAGATCTATTTTGTCATATTAAAAATAAACACCAAAAATCGGCTCACAGTTTTACTTCAAAGAGGCCATTTTTAAATTTAAAATCATTCAAAGCATAGCTAAGTAACATAGAAATGCGTTTCATAACACCATGAGTTTGATGCACTTCTCTTCAATTGGCATATTTTGCATATTTAACTATTTTTTTTCGATATAAGTGCATATTTTAGTTGCACTCGAATTTTAAGTGCATATTTCACATATTTTTCAATATTTAATTTCAGTTTTCCCCGAATAACTGAAGAGATTAAAATATATTATTTGATATTTTTATTTGTTTAAATGTAAGCTTAAAAAGAATAAAAATTTTGTAAAAAAAAACAAAATTCATAATAAATAATAGAAGAAGAATTAATAATACGTATTATTATAAAATATATAATACAATAAATTTTTCAAATATTTTGAATTTTTCCGGTAAAATTAATGACGTTTTATAAGAGATTATTTTAGCATTTTTTGCATATTTTTAGAGCTATAATTCCCTAGCCCTAATTATAATATTATACTACACGTTGATCAATTAAATCGCATGCGGTTTATTTCGTCCGCATTATAACAACGCGAACGTGTTGTCGGACGAGTGACGAAACGCCTTTTAAAGGAATATACGTATAACCCCCACCGGGGGGGGGGGTGGCGGGTGATTAAACGTTTCATTGTAACAATATGAAACACGTCTGCGTTTGTAGTGTACAATATACGTACGAACGACTATTATAAATGAATGTACATATGTATATATTGCAAAGTTGAAAAGTTTTTCTATCCGTTTTCCATCTATGTGCGTACACACACGTTACGAAAGACTAAAAACGTTAATAGGAAAAACGCGGACATTTTACTATTGACTTTACGACGTGTAAACTGTTTGTTTATGTGTTTCCTTTTTAGCTTTAGCTACAACCTCCCCGCCCCGCCAACGACTGCGCGCGGTGGCGGCGCATTACGCTACTTCACCGTCCGTAAAATATTATACACATATATATATATATATATATATATCTCACTCGGGGTTAAAAGAAAAGCGCGTAACGTCATCATAACCCATAACCGTAATCGACATAAAAAAAAAAAAGAAAAGAAATATGAAAAAAAAAAAAGAAACCCCGGTACGCTATTATGACGGAAGATTTTCGCGCTAACATTGTGCTAATGTCGTCTTCTCCCGTTCTCACTCTCTTTCTCTCTCTCTTTCTCTCTCTCTCTCTCTCTCTCTTACGGACAGTAATATCAACGCGTTCTTTATCGTCCTCGTCTCGTCACCGTCGTTTTGTTCGATTTTATTTTTTTATTTTCATCACCGCCTTAACTGGAAAACCGAGTTGTCGAGAAATGATCGCACGAGAATAAAATAATATATAATTTTAATCAACTCAAACCAACCAATACGTACACCTAGATGCGAAGCATCGAAATGGAATACGCTTAGAGTGACCTATTGAAAAGAATCAAATTACCGCGTAGAAATATTGTATCCTTTGCTCAGTCGAATCACTGATAAGGAACTGTTATCATAATTTAAAATTAATGTTATTGTTTTTGTATATCTTATCTACTATATTATGATAACATGAAAATTTAAAGTGGTATGTCAATCAAATAAGAAAAATAATTTTATCTTTTTTTTTCTTATCAAATAGTGAACTCCCCTAAAATTTAGTTTGCTACCTTATTATTTTTATGTAAACTCCCCTAAAACAATTTTGCTACTTGCTTACTTCTAAGTAGATTCCACTAAAAATGTATTCGATTATTATCAGAAATTATGGCAATTTATAGCGATTATTATTTTATATTGAAGTAACCAATAAGTTATATTATATTAGACCCAATAAGTGTTCAAAATCCATAATAATTGCTTATCAAATCTAACGACAAACAAATTGCGTTGCAATTAAATATAGATATGTTTAATATAATTTAATCTTATCAAAAATAAAATAACTTAAATGTAATGTTAATATAATAATATTATAATATCATATAAACATTGATATCATACATTGGACATCTATTTTTGATATAATTTATCAATCGATATCAAAATTCGATTTTGATTCCACAAGAAAAATCGATCATTATGTTAAACACTACTTGTCAAGCCAAACGCTAGTTACTCTGCAATCGGACCAAAATCGAATACCTTTTTTTTAGGGGATTTTACATTATTACTGTGAACACTACAGAAGCAAAATAATTTTTAGAGGAGTTTACTACATTTCGTTTAGGGGAGTTTACAATCTCCCCCGATATACACGGGAGGGGGGGGAAACACACTCAGATTTTTGTATAACCAATACATACTTCGCTCCGCTCGGAATATAAAATAAGGAATTAAATACGTCTATCCGCAGATATTTCAATATGTATATACATTTTATCTTTGTACATTATAATAATATTACACGCAGTACGGCGGCGACGACGATCAGACGGGCTTTTAATTTATTTTTTTTTCTACTTCCGCGAGGAGGCGGCGGCGGCGGCGGCGGCGTTGGCGGTGGTTCACGATGCGAAGCAGGTACGCGCGCGCGGTGACTGCTGTTGTTGCGTTTTGACGTCGTCGACTGTCCGCCGGGGGAACATAAATCAAAACGTTGCGAGTTGTAAATCTTTATGCCCTCCGACTACGACGACGACGACGACGACGACGATGGCCGGGTGGAAAATAACTGAAATATATATGTACGACGCCTATACTCGCATAAAAAACGCGTTACCTCGGGCGCGCGTGTATAGAGTTTGAAAAAGTTTTCTCTCTCTCTCTCTCTCCCCCTTTCGAAATAACCCTCGTCCTCACACCCCGCCGACACGCTTCGGTCGTATCCACCACGGCTCTCCGGATTTTCGTAGAAAAAAAAAAAAAAAAAAACTCAGAAACACGGATTCGTAAAAAAGTCAAATGCAAAACGTTGATTTTCAAGAGTGTATATTATAACAGCACAAGTAAATATATATATATATATATATATATTAGGGGGCGGGGAAGGTGTACGAGAAAACACGTTTGTAAGCGGAACGTACAGCCACACGAGTCAATTTCGACTTATTTTTTACACCCTCTCGTAAAAATGAACTTTTTTTTTATTTTTATTGTTACCTCGACGTGTTAGTTATTCGGTACGATTTTGTAACTGAGGTTAGGACAGTTTACCATGATATACCATGATCAGGGCCTCCCCTCGAATATAGGAGAATGGGGTAAATATTTTATTCCTCGGTACCTACTTATTTGATATCTTATGTTGAAATTTTAACTTCAAATACCTATTATTATAGTATTTTTCGGTAATAAAAATTCAACCAGAAACCAGGACATTAATCGTATATTATTTCGATTTGTAGTTTTGCGATACGAAATTATTCGAACTTAAGGTCACCCCCACTCGTATATGTGTACCACGCGTCCCCATATTATATCTCGCTTTGTTCGATAATCTCCTCCGCTCGCACGCGTTGTCGCAGTAATATTCGTATGCTTTTTTTTTTTTTTTTTACGAGCACTTAAAATTCTGAAAACGTCCTCCGAACGCACGCACGTACGTGGCGTCGATAAGCCGCGAGAGAGCCAACACTCGATTACCCCCCCTCCCCGATTATGAATAGTTAATTGTTTTCATAATAACGAACGAACGGGGGTGGTTTTTTAGGGGCCGATGGGCCTTAACTTGAGAGTAGTGGTCTCGTGCGAAACGGACGGGGGTTTAAACTTACTTATTATCCGGTTCTAAAATCGAGTAACTACTTTATATATTAGATTCTGAACGAACTGAAGAAGCTAACGTTTTTACAATGATGTTTATTTTTATTTTTTTCCGTGTACAACTTTTCGCATGGAAATACTTGTCTTAGAGAGGTCATTTTTTGAATTTCTCAATTCTTCGATTTTTTTTTTTTTTTTTTGAAAAAAAGCTATCAAAAATTTGACAAAAACGACTCGGAAACCATCATTTTTCATCCGAACTATATGAAAATTTAGAGAATAATGTGAGTAAGATTTTGGCGCAAGAAAATTTTGGAAATTTTTCTAACCTTTTTTTTTTCTCATTTATTTTTTATATTATTAACTTCCCTCGTTCAGAATCGTTTTATTATTCAATACACACCCGTCAAGAGAACCTCACCCGACGTGCAAAAAACACCCATCGTGCAAAGTAAGTCCGGCTTTTTTATGTAGGTGCCTATGTTTTGCAATAATACATTTTTTTTTTTAATTTGCGTGGCGCAAACGAGTCGTAATAGGGGTAATTGTGCGCAAACGAATCGTAACCCATCGCACGCAAAACTGTACAAACAAAACAAAAAAATCACGTGAACATTCCTGTGGTGCGTTGTTATTGTTTTATACGCTACACACAGAGCATCACAATATTATAATATGTGTGATAAAAACCGAATAATAATATTATGTCGTTTAAAACGACTAACAACTGCGTTGGGTTATTATTCAATTTATTACACAAGGTTATTACCGCGTAACGCGTTCAAGTGTATACGATAAGCGAAAATTTATCATAAAAACCAATAAACTAATAATTAACATGCCACTACAATGTACACAAATATCATTAACTATATTGAAAAAAAATAAATTATCACGAAAAATTCGATTTTGCGTTTTATATTTAATTCGTGCTTTCAAGACGCGTGTTATTAGTTTCATAGGTTAACTGTCAGGCGTGCGGTGAAAAATCAAAACATTATCATTGCATGCCTAAATAATTGTTTGGTATTTGTGATATCATGGCCAATGTCATGTGAATTTCTAAATGTAAACAGAAATAATAATAATATAATGGTTATAATATCAAGGACTGTCTAAGTGTGAATGTTCTTTATTGTTACACAATCAAGGCCAATTTCACGAATTTTGTAGAAAAATTACGTCTATGTAGCTGTGATAATATAATACATCTTTGGTTAAAATAATTATTGTTCGGAAAGATTAAGTACACGTATTAAAATTAATAGTTATTGAACACAAGTATGCTAATATTTTAAAATTTCATCGACTGGTCAGTTTTTTTATCCCTCGTTGAAAAGTTGACAAAACTGAAATTAACCATGATGCAGAGGCGTAGTCAAGGGGGGGGGGTAATGGGGCTATAACCCTCCCCATTGACCGTGTTTTCAGTTATTTATACAAAATTGTTCGCACTTAAGTCGTTGGTAAGTTGTAATTTTTTTTTAAAAAAATTCTTAGATAGAAAATTTTAAAAGTTTTTCATCACATTTTTTATTTTTATTTATTTATAGGTATTCGTATTGTATTTATAACGGACAAGTAAAATACATTGAAGAAACACAGTTTATAGGTCGTAATCAGTTATTTCGTTATTTAAATTTTTAGTTTAGTAGTTTTTCACATAACCATAAATATATCCCACACCTATTTATTAATCCAAACTATAAATTGTATACCGAATAAGAAGTTAATAATAAATTCAGTGTGAATAATAATAAAAACAAAAATGTTGAAATCAAAAAAAAAAATGCACTGAGGAGACTTCAGTATAAAATACTTAACTTAATCAAAAGAACAACAGAAAAATGCTGTGATAATTAATATAATAACATAAATAGCATTTTCTTTAAGAAAAAAAAAGTCAATTTTATTTTCTACAAGTTTAATAAAGAATCTTAGCCCTCCCTAACCCACCCCATACAAAATTCCTGGCTACGCCACTGCGACATGATGATTCTTAGGCGATGATATTATTTTACTAGGTGGTGTATGCTTTTGCCGACATTCGCGACCAAAATTAAATATTAAAATGTACGTTAAACGAGTTTCGGACATCATTTCGAGTAATAAAGTATACATATATCGAATATAAAGCGTTATTATAATTTTCATGACATCATGTTTGCAAAATAATTTTCGAATCCCACTAATCTCAATAGTCAGATGACTATTTTCCGGAAAGTCATATTTTGATTTCTATGATTTAAGTGGTTAAATTTTACGGAATATTTCACCAAGGTCGAACATACAACATTCATGAACTTCTGAATGTAATATTGTCAAGTGGATTTTTATTTGAGTAGGTGTAATGTCATAATATACGAGATGAGCCGTGGCAATTATCTCGTGAATAACGTGAAATATTATACCGTTATAATATTATTATACAATGCATTGACTGCAGTGGGTAATGCAGAGATAATCGAACGAAAAAAATGTAATATTTATGCTAATCAAAGGTCATTGTTATCATCGTCTACGAGACTGTAATAGCAACGACTAACGACAAAAATGATAAGCGACTTAAAGAATAGAATTATTTTTTTTTAATTTTTTTTAATGACTATACTAAACACTAGTAATCCGTCTTAAATAATTATTCCCTTTACACGTTTAAAACCTTCATGACCGATATAACGTATTCGCACCGTGTTTTAAAGAATTAAAACGAGCAGATATATTTCCTTTTAGAAATTTTTCGAATTATTAAACAAAAAACATGTGTCAAATACCATTCAAAAATATGCATAACTATATTGAATTCTGAATAAAGCGAAGGGTCTTAATATTAGTTTTTTATTAGATTTTGAGTGGATCGCAAAAGCTGATGCTTTTACACTGATGTTTCGACCAACAACATTTTGAAACAGAATTCGGTTCTAAATGAATGTACTTTAGAGGAATTATTTTGTGAAATGCTCAATAGTTTTTCCCAAACTACCGAAAAACTAACTAAAATTTGACAAAAACATCTTAGAAAACTTTATTTTTTTTAACCCAAACTTTTTTGCATTTTTTCTTCAAAAAAGGTTCGTTTGATGTTTCCGGTTTTATATTATTATTTTGTTTTGTTAATTCATAAATTGAAAAAAAAAAAAAAAAACATTTATCTTTTCTTTTAAATTCAACATAACCACAAGAGTGTCCCAACCGAGGAGTAAAAAATACCCATAGTGATAAACATTTACAGTTTTTTTAATAATTTTTGTAAAAATTTCTATTCGAAGTGGATAAAAGAAAGATGTGCACTATATTTAATTGCGAGCAAGTAGAGTTATATAGTCATATCGATTATTATTTAGACAACACGCGGTATGAAATAGTAAGTTAACGCTGTTCGTATCATAAGAACGGAAAGTTTAGTTGTTTATTTATTATTTATTAATAAGGGTTTTTATTCGGTCGTTCGCCACAATGACACCCCTTTCATCCCCGTTCATCCCCTAACAGCGTCGCTGAATCCATATACCCGACGGCTTTCCCCTCTCGCGTACACCGCGAGACCCTTTCGCGCACCCCGAAACACCTATAAGTAAAGTAAGATATAAAGTGTTTTCAAAAACTATAACGGCGCATACCAAACGTTTTTCCTAACCGATTTTTGAATCAAATTAGTAAATGTAAAAGGAAAAATGTTCATTGATGACTTCCGAGAGATTTCGCTATGAATTGGAATAAGAAAACAAAACGCCTATGCACTTATAACGAGAAGAATGAGATAATAAAATTAGGGCTTAAAACTCAATGCACTTAAAAAGTATTACTTATGTGTTATAAGTACTACTTATGTGCTTGAGAAGTTTAAAAACATGCATTTTTTTTTTTTTTTTGTAATCACAACATTTTCATATATACAAATATTTCATATTCATAGTTTTGTGGATTTAATGTACCTTCCTAGTGTTATACTCAAAAGTAGGATTAAATAGTAAAATAAACACACGTTTTAGAAAAGTATTAATTTTAAATTTTCAAAATTAAGTATACAAAACAAATAAATGGCTTCAAAAATGTTCCTCGAATAAAATTAATTTTCTTTTAGAATGTCTACAAAACATTTTGTGAAAATAAAAAGAACAACTCAATTAATAAGTACATAAATTAAATTAATTTAGGTTTATTTTTGTTATCACTTCAAAAATTTTTGCCCTAAACCACTTAAAAATGTTTAATGTTTTCACTGTTAAGAGAGATCGACAATATTGTTAATCATTTGCAAATTTTTATATTTTTAAAAATACTTTATGCTTTATAACCATAAAAATGGATTTGTAAAACAAAAAGATGTTCTTAAAACTACAAAATTCCTATTATACAAAAGAGTACACTATATATTTTTAATGTGTATATTGTTGTGTCCTGAAATTAATTTCTAATTTATTTTTGTAATAACTCCATTTTACTCACTAATAACATGCAAACACAACTACTACCGGACTTAATATAAGACAATAATGAATATACATTTAATTTTCGATTCTCTCTAAGTCCAAAACCATAAGAGATAGAACGTTTATTCTAAGCTCGTCAGAAAAAGCTCATCGAGAAGGTACACGATATTAATTGAAAATTGATTTATATTTTTAGATTCTGAACGAAGTGAAGAAACTAGTGTTTTTACAACGATGTTTATTTATTTATTTTTCTCAGTACAACTTTTCGAATAGAAATACTCGTCGAAAAGTTTCGATCAATAAATTTTTGAAATCGGATTTGCCTCTAGATTGTACTTTAGAGAGGTCATTTTTTGAATTTCTCAATTCTTCAATTTTTTTTTTTTTGAAAAAACTATCCAAAATTTGACAAAAACGACTCGGAAACCATCCTTTTT
>JAIPRM010011046.1:0-13231 GCA_025469315.1 Stegophylla sp. TES_Ste_2020
TTTCTAACATTTTTTTTTCTCATTTATTTTTTATATTATTAACTTTCTTCGTTCAGAATCGTTTTATTGAAGAAATGATTTATCGTTTCTTTAAAATTAAATACACCCGTCAAGAGAATCCCACCCGACGTATGAAGAACACCCCGACGAGCGAAGGACACACATTTTTTTCTCTTTCTGCAAACACTTTCCGTATAGAAATACTTATCCGAAAGTTTCGATCAACATCTTTATTTATAGAATCCGAATCATACCCAAATGGTACTTAAGAAAGGTCATTTTTCCAATTTCTCAAAGCTTTTTCCAAAAACGGGGAAAATCTCTCGAAAAATCGACAAAAAACGGCAAAATATGCAATTACCGGAATAAACGTAAAATTGAAAATTACTTTTTGACATAACTTCTAAAATAATGAAACTTTCATCGTCTACTAAAAAGCGTCACGAGAACATGTCATAAAAATTTCAAAAATATTTGATCGATTTTGAGTTGAGTGCAGCAATTTAAAAATTTCGGGAATATCTCGTTTTTTGTTAGTTACCTATTATGTAGTAAAATTTTTGATTTCAAGACTTGAAAATGTAATATGATCTCACTGATCAAAGGCGTAATTATATATTTATTTTAGGGAGGAGGGGGAAATATGTATTTTAGAAAACTTTTTTACAACTATTAAATATTAAAAAAGCCGGGCATACTTCGCCCTTAGGGTCAGATACTCTTGGTGAGTGTGTTGAAAATGACGACTATTATTGTTCTTTTATTTTTATTAACTTCTTTCGTTCAGAATCGTCTTATTAAAGAAATTATTTATCGTTTTTTTTTTTTTAAATTATATACACCCTTTAAGATTATTTAACCCGAGGAGTGCAGATTATCCGGTATGTTCGGCTTTTTAATTTTAAATTTCATAAATAACACAAGATTTTATAACAGATACTAGTCAATTATTATAATTGTAACAAATTCAATATTCACTTACATCATTTTCGACAAATCGGTATTCCATTTTACATTTATGGTTTGACTCGACGTTCAGTGCTAGCTCCTAAATATGTAAATGTGTTTTAGAGAAACGAAATAGGTATTACTGGCACCAAAAATGCAAGTTACATAATCAGTAGACGCCGTGTATTATTTACTGTATATTTAGTAATAATAAATATTAATAAAACTGTATTACCGTTTTGTAACCTTTTTTTTTTTTTTTATCTTTAATAACGACCCCACCTTTAGTATCGTCTATGCTATTATTTTTACCATAGCTAATCAAATAGATATTTTCCACTGTTACAAATATTATATTTTATAAAACACATATCCATTAAACTATTTTTTATAGGAACTAATTTTACAAATGAACGTAATACGTAGTTATATATGTACTTATTTACTAATAGAAAAATAAATGTAAACGTTTTTCAAAAATTAAATTCCAGAACATTTTTTTATTTCTTTATTAAAAAATAATTAAAAATTTTAAATTACGTTTTTCAAAATCAAAAACTGATTTTTGTATAGAAAAAACTCCATTCAAAAATATTAATTTTCAAGCGGCGATATTAATTATTTATGTAAGCTAATTACCATTTCAGGCCACTGTCCGTCGTCCGGTCTCAATCAATCAATTTATTTTCTCAAAATTTGGGCATTTGTTTTATTGTTTTAATTGTACAGTGAATAAATTGTACATTGATTTCCAAAACTACTCGATTAATAACAAAAATAAAATATAATAAATAGTTAATAGGCTATAAATTATGGTGATGTTAATAAATATTATTGAAATAATAGGTCTAAATATTAAAATCTAAAAATTAATTTTTTTTTTTTGATATTTCATTCATTATCATTCTGTTACTGGAGGAAAATAATTTTTATTAATTAAAATTACAAGTTATAATAAAAGTATCACCAAAAATATCTGACCCGAAGAGCAATAAATATCTGTGGTGCAAAGCATGTTCGGCTTTCTTGTCTATACTTTACTTTATTTTTTCTTATCTAATTATATAAAGGAAAAAAAATGTTAGAAAAATGTCCAACATTCTTTTTTCCCTTTTTTAAAATTTTCTTGCGCCAAAATCTTTCTTATATTATGATTTTCTATCTATGTTTAAATTTTCATAAAATTCGGATCAAAAAATGATGGTTTCCGAGTCATTTTGTAGGTCAAATTTTGGGTAGTTTTTCCAAAAAATAAAAAATTAGTACTGAGTAGCCACTGTCAAGTTAGTAAGTTGAAGCATCTAAAAATGTAAGTTTACACTAATGAATAAGACAAAAATGATAAGCCCCCCCACAGGGATGTCACCAATATGTCCACCTATGCTCAAGAGCTTATCAATAATTGCCAAGATGTTAAACCAAAATGTCCCTACATTGCACACTAAGTTGAGAGACGTGTGTGTATATATATATATATATACCAAAATGTTAAACCAAAATGTCCCTACATTGCACACTAAGTTGAGAGACGTGTGTATATATATATTGAGCGAAGTGAAGCGACAGTGCTAAGGAGCATAGCGGACGAGTGCCAAAATACGCACAGAAACTGTTGATTATTGAGATTGAATGTAAAAACAAGCACTTAAAAAAATATTTATTAGATATAAAAATGCTTTTTTAATACAAAATTGTTTTAATGCTTTTTTGATTTAATGTCAAATACTAACAGATAATAATTACATAAAGCGTGTAATAATGTTAGGTATATTGTCAATGTCATAATTCCCGATCAAGATGAATTTTACTATCTAGATATCCACTTCATGAATAAGCAATTTTGTCATAAGGATGTAACATATAAAATTAAAATATATAAAAGTACAATAATTTTATTATTTGTATGTATATAGAAATATAGATATATATCATTAAGTATTTATAACAATTTAACTTTAAATAAGTGTATTATATCACAAGTATTTATATTTGAATAAACATTAAAAAATTTACTTTATAAATACATATATACATATATAGACGATTATAGTTATAAAAGAAAAATAAACACTGAGGAATAACTAAAAAAGGATTTCTTTTACTCTATTGTTTATGTACAAAAACCAGTTCATTGCTACAAAAACTATTCATTCAAATTCTATAAATAAAACTTAAAAACTATTAAAATTATTGAAATAATATATAAACATTATAAACAAATACAATAACGTTGCCAAAAGTAAATTCCAGAAATTTTAATATTACCGAAATATTTCATACAAATGTAACAACTTTAGAGAATGCAGATTATTTATCAACTATTTCTTCTGAACTTTTAACTTCAGGACTTAATGATCTTTCCATAGATTTTCTGTTAGCTATCAACTTAAATTTTTTTTTTGGAGATAAAAGAATAGGTGTAATTCTTTTTTTTCCATCAACAATTTTTACTTTTTGTTCTTCATTGGCTGTTGGTGATATGCACTCTTTAACATCAAACAGACTTTTTGGAATAAGACCACCTTTATTGGATTCTGATACATCATCTATTTCCATAAAAGTCCTAATTATTAACAGAAAAATGTAAATTAAAATTAAACATTAAATAAGTTTAAAAACCATAAAACTAAAATTACTTTTCTAATGCAGTAACTTTTTGACTTTGTGGCGTCATAAAGCTTGTAATTTTTGAGATTGATGATTTAGATTTAGGAATTTCAACTTCCACAATTTTAGGATATTCCAGTCCATATTTCTCAAAACTTTCTTTGTTAACCAACCTATACGAAAAATTGATTGTAAATAAATTTAAATACATATATAATTTTATATTACCAAGGAGACATTTGGGTAGATTTTGTTGCAATAGCTTTAATAGTTTTTTTAACAGTAGACAAAGATATTGGATTATCAGCATCCATATTTTGACCATTTTTGACAAACTCATTGATAAAACTGTTGGCTGCAAACTTAATATTTGTATACTTTTTATTACCATGAATGAATGTTATCAAATCCGGCATAACTGAAATAAAAAAATTTTTTCTATCAATTATTCAATAAATATAATAATGTACTTTAATTTTAATCTACCACATTTGCAAAACTAAATTAATTTCACAGTAATGACATACTTATTTTTTTAATACATACATTATATATATATATGCCATAAGCATATAGTCATATTAGGCATTTTACTAAATGCCTAGGAAAATAGTCAAATAATTAAATTTTTATACGATTTTATTTATCTGTCAAGGCATTTAACATTTAACTAAATGCCTATTTCAAGTCTAGCAAATAATAAAAATGGAACTTTTTTATATTATTTTAAAATTAAACTATATTTTAAATATAGTTAAAAACTAACTAACTATAATTTTAATTTTTTTTTCCGTGTATACACCTTTTTGTATGGATCTACATGTCCAAAAGTTTTGATCAGCAACTTTTTGAAACCAGATTTTCTTCAAATTAGTACTTAAAAGAAATCATTTTTTGAATTTCATAATTTCTTCAATTGATTTTTTTTTTTGTGTGTATATGTATTTTAATGCAAAAAATGTTTGGATATTTTTCCATTGCTTTTTTTCTCATTATCTTTTTTTCCTTTTCTTTATTTATTAGATAAAAAAAGTAAAGTACAGATAAGAAAGCCGGACATACTTTGAACCACGGATATTCTTCTCTCTTCCGGTCAGATACTCTTGGTGGGTAGATTAGATTAAAAATATAACACTTTACATATTATACTCTATACTCTATAAGACATAGGATTTCTGCAAAAATATTTTTTAGCTTACCTTTTTATACTTATACATAAAAACAATTGATTCATTCAATTTAAAAGCCATATTAATAAAAGCCGGATATACTTCACACGACAGGTGGTATTATTTTGATGGGCATATTAAATTTTAAAGAAAGATAAATCATTTCTTCAGTAAAACGATTCTGAACAATGGAAGTTAATAATATAAAAAAAAAAAATGTCCAAAATTTTTTTCCACATTTTCAAAATTTTCTAGCATCAAAATCTTTTATATAAGATTTTCTATCTATGTTTAAATTTTCATAAAATTCTGATCAAAAAAATTATGGTTTTCGAGTCGTTTTTATCAAATTTTGGGTAGTTTTTTCCAAAAAAAACATTGAAGAATTGAGAAATTCAAAAAATGACCTCTCTAAAGTAGAATCTAGAGGCGAATCGGGTATCAAAAAGTTATTGATCGAAACTTTTGGACAAGTATTTCTATACGAAAAGTTGTACACAGAAAAAAAAATAAAAAAAAATAAAATAAACATCATTGTAAAAACACTAGCTTTTTCACTTCACTCAGAATCTAAAATATAATATTATTACTTTATATAACAAATTAAATAAAGTATAAACTCTATTAGATAAGAATTAATGTCATATTATCTTCAAAACAAAATGATTTCATTACTTGATTCAGGAAGTAATGATGTCTTTTTGTTTTCGGATGCAGGAAGATCATTAGATGAATCTTCTGTAATTGGTGCTTCTGTAATAATGGGTTCTTCATTTTCCCAGACACAGCGATATTTTAATAAAGTATCAGCTACAATTTTGCTCACTAAAAAATGAATACTCCAAGCTAAAAATCTGTTCCATAAAAAATATTAAATGTAATTTACCATTTTTAGGTTCAGTAACATTATTTGGTATCCATATACAACCAACTAATTTAGGCTTAATACGTTCAGTTTTTTTCTTAATTTCAGCTTCAAATTCTTCGCCTAAGAGTTTAAGCTTTTCTTTTTGTGTTTCTTCAGACTATAAAACAATTAAATGAAATAAAAATAATTCATTTTTATTTTAACAAGATTTATAATATAATATATACTAACATCATCATTGTCATTTTCTTGACCTTCTTCATCACTCAAATATCCATGTGGTACAAAAACATCATTATCAACTTCATAATCATCTTCAGGCTCTTCTTCATCATCTGTGCCATGTATACTTTCACCAGGATCTTCTTCTTCCCATTCATCATCAGAATCAATTTCATAATCAAACATTATCTAAAAAAAATTAAACATATCATTATTATCAAAATAAAAATTCTATTGATAATTTATAAATTTTAATCTAATATACTTTGTCACAAGCAAAAGGTCTTTTTGGTTTTATGTAAAGACTTGTTTTCCTCCATGTTCCCCAATAAGGAGGGCGTTTATTTTCATCAAACTGTAACAATTTCCATCGGTAATTTTTACGACTCTTTTGTTTCCTAGAACCAATTTTCGTCACACCACACTCATCATCAGTTAAATCAGGACCAGTTTCTATATAAATTATTATCAAATGTTAGTTTTAATCAGTATCACGCGTCTTCCTTTAAAATTATTTTACAAAAACTATAGATTACTTTACATAGACTTCAGTTATGAGTATAATTAACTATTAATTTTAAGTTAAACTTACATTAAATATATAGTTCCCTCTACTAAATACACATAGAAAGCAAATAGAATAATTATAAATGTTTGCAAATTTAAAACTCATTACTTAATTCTCATCATACTTCATAAATTAATATGGCCAAAGAATAAAAGAGAATATAGAGAATATAGAATAAACTAAATTTACAAATTATATTTACATACTTCTGTTAGACATTCATGGTATTTTAATTTTTTTTTTAACTATTATACTATTTATTAATTAAAAAGAAAACTTACACATATTTTTACAACTGGTTTAACATTTATTACAGGCTTCAAAATAACATTTTTTTAAACTTTTTAAATAGTTTAATTTATTAAAATGTTTAATTATTTTAAGCCTCATCTCTATTAAATTAGTAACTTCCAATAATTAATATTGTCCAACACAAAGTATAATAATTTCATATAATATAATAAAAAAAAATAATAAAATTTCAATATTAATGAATAAAATTAAGAAATATATTATCACTGAATAAAAAAATATGTACCAATTATGAGATCATCATCATCTTCAACAGAAATAGGCCAAGTTGCTTCGGATTTTGAAGGCTTGTAATTGCCAGTTTTTAATAAACTTAAATACAACAAGTCTATTTTTTGTTCACATTGACTAATACATTTATCCATATACTTCTTTTTATCACTATTCAAATATGCTCTACAAAATGGCGCAACTTTCATGTCTTGTTTAGTCTGTAAAATGCAATGTTCAATTGATAAATATGTTTTAACTATAAAACATAATATAATATATTTAATTTAAGTTATTATCTAATTTTAGGTATACATGTATATTTTAACATTAAAATTATTTAAATACTAATATATTAAGTATTAATGTGAAATACAAATTTATTTAGAAATGGAGTTTAAGTATAAATATACACCAAGAGTTATTCAAATTTACCTGAAAAGGCATAAAATAAGTTTCTTGTTCTTTATCAATTACGTCTTCATCCTTGATAGAAGTGTCTAAGTTTACACTTTTTGGCTTAAAAAATCCAACAAAAGCAGCTTTAACTTTTTCATTTTTTTTCCTCTCTGTTTCTTCTTTCAAAAGTTTTTCTTCCTTTAGCTTTTCTTTTTCTAATTCTTTTGCTTTTCTTTCTTCTTCTTTTGCTTTCCTTTCTTCTTCTTTTGCTTTCCTTTCTTCTTCTTTTTGTTTTCGTTCTTTCTCTTTTTCTAATTCTCTTGCTTTTCTTTCTTCTTCTTTTTGTTTTCGTTCTTTCTCTTTTTCTAATTCTCTTGCTTTTCTTTCTTCTTCTTTTTGTTTCCTTTCTTTTTCTTTCTCTAACTCACGTAAACGTTTAGCTCTGAAATGAAAATTATAAAATTATAAAATTTCATGTAATAATTATTTATTAATATTTTCTTACTCTATTTCAGCAAGTCTTTTTTCTTCTTTTAAACGTTGTTTTTCAGCTAGTTCTTTAAGTTTTTCTTCTCGAGCTTTTTCTTTTTCCTATTATCAATTATTATCCATTTCAAATTAATTTATACATTTTAGTTAAATATATAATACATTAAACATACTTGTTTTAGTCTTAACCTTTCTTCAGTCTTTTTTGCAGATTCTTGTTTTCGTTTTGAATTAAGCTTTTTTGAAGTTGGGGTAGTTTTTTCAATAACTCCACTATCTGAAGTTGAATTAATTGATGTATCAATCTGAATCTGGTCTGAATCTGAAGAAATGGAAATAGTATCATCAACCTCCATTGTTTTATCATTAACTTTTGAAGTGTCAAAGTCACATATTTCTTCATCTGTCTTCTCAACATCATTTTCAGCTGAAGTTATAACTTGATTATCAGACTTTTCATTACTATCTTCTTTACAAATATTTTCCACACTAATTTCCTGATAATAAAATTTGGTTAATTAATGACTGTATTATTTAGGAAAAGTAATATTTTAAAAAGTTTATGTTTATGTATTCGACATTCAGTTTTAAACTTCAATCAAACCATTGTAAATAAATATTTTTAACCAGCACTTAGTTGTTATAGAATTCACTTTTCAAAATACAGTGACTTTTATTTAAAATTTTTTTATAGGAGCGGTCTAATATTTTTTCCAACACAATAACTGGGGGTGATTTTCCCCCCATACTCCTCAGAAAAACACCATAAGTTTATAATAATTGAATTAATTACATTTTATGAAAATAAACATTTTTGAGGTCCATAATAATTTATTTTTGATAACATACACAATTGGAAAAAAATGTTGTTACAACATTTATAATACAAAATCTATTAGAATTCTAAAAATGCATTTATTGAGCCTACTTCCTAGAAAATAAAATTAATTAGTGATAGGCAATACTGACTAGTTTTGACTATTGCTAGTTAAAAAAAAAAAAAAAACAGAATAATTCTTCAATAAAATATACAATATCTATTCAATGAACTACTCGATAGTCAATAGATTTCTTTCAGTACAGTTTACATCTAATAGTTAAAAAAAGGAAAGTATAGATAAGAAAGCAGAACATACTTCAAACCACGTATATTCTTTGCTCATTGGATCAAATACTTTTTGTGGTTGTGTAGAATTTTAAAACAATTTGACCAGACTCCATGGATCACACCTTGGTAAATACTAAATATGCCACAGTAAAAATAACCAGTTTATTAGTATTATTTAGTACTTTCCTACCTATAAGAAAAATATTTTTGATAAATAATCATAAGTAAGTAACCTAGCGAAGTATCTACCAAGGTAGTTATCCAAATATTAATAACTATCGTAATTTTAATTGTGTAATACTTAATTCTAGTTTGTTATAAATTTTGCAAAGTATTCACATGTAAAAAAGAGTATCAAATTTAATTAGGTACGTTCGTAAGTACCTTACTTTCAATTAAATATCGAGTTGAAAATTTAATATTGAAATTACTTATTTTCAAAAAAAAAAAATTACGAGTCTATTGGGCACATATATAAATTTAACGAAGCAGTGATAGTTACAGAAAATTTAATTATTACTTTATTGTTTTTTTTGTTATTTTTATCTTCGTTGGATTTAATGAAACACTTGGTCCCTCCATTGAGTAGTTCAACATTAGAGTCATCTACTCGCGTCTCGCTGTTCTCGGTGCCACTGAGTTTACGTTTGCGACACTTGGAATTCGCATCATCGCCGGGCGAGTTGACCAGTTTGAATGGTAGGCATGCCTGTTTCAACTTCTTAGCAGGCTTGTCGGACACTTTTTTGCTTGACATAGTAAGGTACGAAAAAAACGACGACAGTCGTCGAAGCCGGTTTTTTTATTATCGTAAACGGCACGATGACGGAATATACGTAATATGTATTCGAACTAGGTAAGTACCTACGCAAACGGTCGATAATCGTGACAAAAATGAGATCAAAGGTATTCGAATGAGTCGATCATTCAGAATTCCTGAACTGAGTCTTGTGAGATGGGAAAAAAAAGAAATATGATTTGTTTACCTTATCGAGACAATTGTTTAACCTAACAATGCTTTGCATTCAGAACAGAAAAGGCGCGAAATCGGCGAGATGACAATGTCTCTACAGAATACATCAGCTGGTAGACTGGGCCACGTTTTTTCATCCATGACAGTTGCGGAATTATCACTGAATATCACCACGATTTAAGATCATAGATAATATTATAAACATATTTTTTATTACCTAAGTTTCAAGACATAATATCTTAAATCGTACTGAATGCTGATATAAAAAAATATTTGGATATATTATTTTTAAAATAATTATTCTATTAAAATGCTATAATACGTATAGTGTTATAAATTATTATACAAAAAAAATTAAGTAATAAGAACTGGGTTTTGCCTTAAATATTAAGAGATTGGAGTGTTTGAATTTTGAAGCTAAATAATGATAGAAATCAGTTTTAAAAGTCTGTGCCTTAAAGGCTGAATGAAAAGTTCAGATTACGAATTTTGAGGTACCCAGGATCGTATTAAATGATGTACAATATTTGCTTACGATGTACAGGCTAAAGTCTAGGACGACAAATGTTTTAAAGATGGCATAAAATAAAAATTGCTTATTTTTTTTAAATACTTGACTTAAGACATAATGAATTCTCTTATCAGTATGTTGGCTTCATATGTTTAACTTTTCATTTTATTTTTCTCGCGGGTCAGTTTTTTGTGCTTCACGAAAAATATTTGTCCTCAGTGCATGAACTAAACTTGTGTGTATTTCTGCCCGTTATTTCGGTCCAGTACCTCTGTTGCAGCTGCTTTTTGGTCATCATGTGCAGGAATGTTTGGTAATATAATATTTCTTGTCACAACAAAAATTTTTACTAACTTTGTCCGTCACTTACTTTGATTTGACTTTAACGCTCGTGTACTTACTGTCGTAATGGTGTGCTCAATATTATCATGTCTTTGCCCAACGGAAATATCGTCACCCACTCCGCTTCATCTGCCTCTTCTGCCTCCAACAAATCTAAAAAAAAATCTACAAAATCTGCAACTTAGACTTTAGCCATGTCAACTTCTCCCTCACCTGAACCTACTATAGATGATATTCTCAAAACCACTGGGTTACTCAAGACAAGATGCTTGCGAGTCAAACGTCTTTAGGTGAGGAATTGTGAAGCGCGAAGTATTTTGAACGTAAGTATTTTCAGATAGGCATTAACGATCTATTTATTCTACAAGGTATTTTCTTAGTTTATCGATAATTACCGATTATCAAACCGAAATGTCCGCAAGTTGCACAGCAAGTCTTTAGCAAAATATTAGTATAATAATTTGTAATAGAAATTTTCTGTATAGTATTGTTAATAATAAATATGTTTAAATGGTCGTATTTCGTAATACAACAATATTATTTTAGCTACATTATATTTGCACAATATACTTTTGCACCGATGGTGCCGATATATTTGTTTAAATACTTATAATGAATAATCTATGTTTTGCCAATTATTATTATTATTAATAATATATGAACATGACATACTTACAAATTTGTATACTAACAATAAGGAATAAATTTATTAATTACATTAGAAATTAGAAAATACTCGCTTTTGATTGAAAAAAACAAAAATTCGAACTTATTACTTCATTAATATGAACTTTTTACTTACACGTAGGATGTGTTTTTTATAAGTATTATTATAACACTTATAAGTTATAACACGGGCGGAATTTACTTTTATCCTTTTTTATCTGCCTGTTTTTCTGAGCGGAATTTACGGCTGCATCCGAGTTGGGTCCCAAAATTAAAATATCTACACTAGTTGGATCCCGGATTAATTTAGGTACAATACTAGTTGGGTCCCGGATTAGTTTAGATAATACACTAGTTGGGTCTCGGATTATTTTAGATACTGGGTACTCAGTTGAGTCTTGAATTATTTTAGATACTACATTAGTTGACAAATTCTACACTACACTAACATTTTCCTTCCCATTTCAACAGACTTAGGACTGTCTAATGATCTATTTTTGACCACAGGTATGATTAAATTTTTTTTTTTTTGTCGTAATAATAATTCTCGCTAAAAATCAGATATTTTAAGTATATATTTTATAAGATACAATTTAAAAAATCAGTTTCTTTCAGTCATTTTATCACTTATAAATTTACTTTTAGTAAAACACATTTTATTCTTACTTCTGAACTTCTCATTTTAATATATGTGTTAATTTGAATATTTTTTAAAATTTCAAGGAACTAAAAATGAAACAATTCGCAGTGCTCAATGTCCTTATTGTCGATGTTTTAAATTTTGACCAAATAGTTGGTGAACATCTTGATTCTGGATTAATATAATTATTAAATAGCCGGACATACTTCGCACGATGGGTGTTCTTAGCACGATGGGTGGGATTCTCTTGATTGTTGTACTGAATTTTAAAGAAACGATAAATCATTTCTTCAATAAAACGATTCTGAACGAGGGAAGCTGATAATATAAAAAATAAATGAGAAAAAAAATGTTAGAAAAATGTCCAAAATTTTTTTTTCACATTTACAAAATTTTCTTGTGCCAAAATCTTTCTTATAATATGATTTTCTATCTATGTTTAAATTTTCATAAAATTCGGATCAAAAAATGATGGTTTCCGAGTAGTTTTTGTCAAATTTTGGGTAGTTTTTTCAAAAAAAAAAAAAAAAAATTGAAGAATTGAAAAATTCAAAAAATGACCTCTCTAAAGTACAATCTAGAGGCGAATCCGGTTTCAAAAAGTTACTGATCGAAACTTTTGGACAAGTATATCTATAAGAATTGTACACAGAAAAAAAAAGCTTCGCTTCGTTCAGAATCTAAAATAGTAAATAGGTACCAAGTGAAGTTTGTCTCCTCATTGTATCCAGGCTTAGGACCTGCAGCAATGTTGGCATGTTTACAAACGACAGATGATAGACAGACAGAGGGCAGACGACAGGCTATAAAAGACAGACAAGGCGGCGACAGGTACCTAAACAACCTAACCTAACCTACTTAACTAATCTAACACAGAAGAGAAGAAGAGAGATATGATGAAAGAAAGCTGTGATAATGGATCCCCTGATTCCGTGGGGCCCTGGGGCAAGGGTGAAATGTCCAAAGACTTTTTAACTATCGTTTTATGGTGAGCCCGTTAGCATGCCCCTAAAGGCATGAGCCCCTCCACCACGACAAGGTGGGCTCATGGAGGGGACCTACCTAACCCATATAACGCGCACACGAATTCCGTTTTAAATACTACGTGTACTTATAAATTTAAGTTTAATACACTCATGTACCCTCACATTATTAAGATTACGTCCAGTACACGGCATCAGGCGACTTAAGCAACCACA
>JAIPRM010011047.1:0-13231 GCA_025469315.1 Stegophylla sp. TES_Ste_2020
CGTTTCTTTAAAATTTAATACGCCCGTCAAGAGAATACCACCCGTCGTGCGAAGTACACCCATCGTGCGAAGTATGTCCGGCTTTTTTTTTTTTGTCTAATAAAGAAAGAAAAGAAAAAATTAATTAATGAGAAAAAAAGTAATAAAAAAATGTCCAAAAATTTTTTTCACCTTTTCAAAATGTTCTTGTGCCAAAATCTTTCTTATATTATTGTCTATATATGTTTTAATTTTCATAATGTTTGGATCGACAAATTATGGTTTCCGAGTCTTCTTTGTCAAATATTCGGTAGTTTTTTCCAAAAAATAGCTGAAGAATTGAGAAATTCAAAAAATTACTTCTTTAAAGTACCAACTAGGGGCAAATTCGGTTTCTCAAAATTGCTGATTGAGACTTTTTGACAAGTAAATCCATACGAAAAGTTCTACAGAGAAAAAAAAAATAATAAACATCATTGTAAAAACACTAGTTTCACTTCGAGTTTAAAGTATCTAAAGTTACTTGGTTATATTTTTTGGGTACCATTTTTATCAATTGTAGTATTCACAGATATATAGAAATGCATATTTAAAAGACTTGTTAGAAAAAACAAGTTGGTTTTTATTGATTTTCACATTAAAGCATCGAAATATTAATCATTTATGTGTATTATATAAACCACAGTCTCAGAGGACCGTGTTATAAACCACGATGCAGAGAAAATAAGGTGATGCACTTCCCTGTATTTCTGTACAACAAAATTGATGCAAAAATGAACGGAATTTTTGGAAATTCGAAGTATTTTTTATCAGAGTACTCCACCATTCACCGGAGGCTTACATCTCGGAACACATCATTTTTTGATCCAAATTTTATGAAAATAAAAACATAGATATAAACAATAGTATGCGAAATATTTGGGCGCAAGAAAATTTTGAAAATATGAAAAAAAAAAAATATGGGCATTTTTCTAACAATAATTGTTTTTATTATTAATTTCATTTTTCCTATTCTTTGTTTATTAGATGAATAAAATAAAATTAAAGAGTAAAATAAAGTATACTTAGAAAGCCGGACATACTTAGATAGATATTCTTCGGTCTTCGAGTCAGATGATGGGTGTGTTGAAAATGACGGCTTTTATCACTTCGTTTAGAATTCAAAAAATAAGGGCTAAAAGAAATTTATTTTTCACCATAAAATAGTTCCAGGAATACGGGTTACTGAAGGGTTTAACAGTAAAAATACATCGTGTAAAAAATTATAGGAGAGAATTCAGTAAGCCGTATTCTGGAAAGTACGAAACTATGTTTTAATGCCCTAATTTTTTTGTTCAATTGACACATCCTCTTAATTATGTCATTATTGGTCAGATACAATTATAATATGTCCATTATAATATTTTTATCTTTGGAAGACATTTTAATTTTGATTTTACAAATTCGTTGCGTTACGTTGTTTTAAATAGAATATTCTTAAATATTTGTTAAATAAATGTTTTTCTGATACAATTTAGAATAAATATGTGATAAAATCTACTGATATTCAAAAGTTTATATTTAATATGTATTTGATATTAGTTCGAACAAAATCCATTTAACCGGGGTTTAAATGAATTTTTAACTAATTTTGAGCATTAAATGTTGTCACAATTTTCAAAAGAATGTATACTGATGATTTCCGTGTATAATTTATATATTATTATTACTTTGTTTTAATAGAGAAGTTTTGAAGTTCCTAAAGTTATAACAACCAAGAGTGATGATGAAACTTTGGAACAAGTACCAAAAATTAATGTAGAAAATCAATTTGGTATGCTACCGATACTTGTTACTTACGAAAATGATGAAACTGGAGTCCAAAACGTATTAGACTTTTTCGACCGTCAAATTTCAGGAATCACCATTCTTAGAGTAATTGTAGGCCATCATTCTAATATAGTGACGAACAATTATTTAAATCATATTAAACATGGAAATAGTCCAAAATACCCTTATGTCGTTGCATTGAACGACAATAGGTTGATATATACTTTGGTGCGTGGTTATGACGATGGGCGTTTAAAAATTCTTTATAGTAATGCCATAAACCCTGAACCAAAACACTTTCTTCCGAAATGCGGAAGTTTTACAAATGATTTGCATGAAAGAATAATCCAGAATGAAGAGCAAAAAAAAAAAAAAAATGAGTCATACAAAGCTAAAAAACAAGGCGCCGGCCGTGTAGAAAAACCGAAAAGGCCACTAGTACAAACGAATACATCAACATCATCATTATGGACGTCCAACATGGCAAATAATATGTGGATCGGTTTGGATCTCACTCGAGAGGGCGTTTATAGAAAGTCGTCTGAAGACGCACAAAAGGCAGATAAGAGTTCATCATCAATATTACCTGATCAAGACCAGATTAAAAGAAAAAAGCCTTAAAAAGAAATAAAAAATAATTAAAATACGTTTCGTACGTGAATACCAAGTAATTTTGTAATTAAAGGGTAACTTTTCAAAATGCATTGTTTCCAAAATTTTGTATTGTAGGATATATGTTGATTCAAATCGTAAAAATGACGGGGAATCGAATAAGTTATTTTTATTTTCTTCCAATTGTTATTTGTGATACAAATAATACTATATAATATTGTAAATAGTTCAAAATTTCCATGTTAATTAATTTCTCATGACGTATTATTTATATTTCGCATCAAAACGTTATAATTCCTATGTAATAACCTTTTATAATGTTTTTATATCATTATGCATAACGTACTATTTCCAATTTTCATTCATTTTTTAAAACGTGGTAATTCCATTGATTGCTTAAAACCATTTATTTCCAATCATATTAGTATTGTGCAATAATAATGGATAATTCAATATGAATTATTTCCAAATTATTTTTTACTATCCATTTAACCTAAATTAAATTTAATAACAACAATGGTTATTTTATTTCACGTAAATAACAGAGACTTAATAGAATTAATAATCATATCTTTCGTCTGTTCAAATAAAATGCAATGAAATTGATAAAATATTCAGTGAGATACCACAATATATCTTATGGAACAGCATTTGGTCATTTACTTTTCATAGAAGTAATATCATAATGTGTGTATACTAATTAAAGTTCAGTGTATGTTATTTCCGGAAATTTTAAAATGAACAACTTAGAAAAATAAAATAAAAAGCCTTATTAAAAATTCACTAAAAAAGAATTTCAACATCAAAAACGAATTCCTTTGATTTTATAGAATTTATAAAAAGGTTTAATAATTATTAATAATAACTTATTTAGAAAAGTGCATTTTCTGAAATTTTGGAGAAATGGAAAAAATACGTTTTGTATAGTTACCCTTCAATTTCACTTATTTATAATTTTTCACAATTCACATATATATCTACTTTAGCAAAATCAATCACTTATCATTGTTATCGCACAGTGTAACACCTCTTTGTTTATATATGTACAATATAATTATAATATATAGTACACACACAGACTTCTATCTTATTTATTAAATTATGGTTTATTTATATTATTATAACTAAGTATAAGAAAAATTAAGTCAAAGACATCCGTTGACTTTTTAAAAAAAAATCTTGAAATTTTTGTAATTATGTTGAATTTTGAGTTATTTTTTCAAAATTTAGAAAAAAAATTACCTAGTAGTAAGTAAAGTAAGTAAATTCTGATTCAAAAAGTTGTTGGTCGAAACTTTTGGATAAATATTTCTATACGAAAATGTGATGACAGCAAAAGAAATAAATATCATTGTAAAAATATAGTATTTTTGATACTTTCAAAATCAAAAATGCATTTGTAGAATATTTTTAGTAATAATTAGCAGTAGTTTTCTTTTTGAGTACTCCTGTATTACATATATATATATACCTAACAAAGAGTATTTAAAATAGTAACTGCAGTCACATGAAAACGTATAATCTAACAAATTGTTTTATTTTTTCACATTTGTGAAACATGTGTGTGATTAATTGGGGCCTTACAAATATATGGTGCTTTTTGTGTATTTATTTTAAAAATTGAGTCTCAAATTTTGGGAAATTCATACGAAAATTAATATTGGTATTTTAATGGGTTAAAATTTGGTAATCGTAGGTCGACTTCACACTAGAAAATCTATTCTACAGGATCAACTAGTCAATCATAAATTTCGGGAATGGATTCTCAAATTAATACCTATTGTTCGACATCTATTTCGTGTTTTTCACACAACATGGGTGGGTGACGTGAAATTTTCCCACCTATGAGTTTTTATTTTAAATAACTCGTTAATTTCGGTATTAGCCTCGTCACAATTAAAACCTATAATTTGATACTCATTTTGAAATTGTGGGCCTACTTCACACTTGAAAAATTATTTTTCGTGGTTAATAGGTCATTAAAAAATTTGAGAATGGAAACGCGAATTCTCGCAAATTAATATCAGCTATTGTTTGATACCGATTTGGAAATTTTATAGGTATATTTTTTTAACCTAACAAACAAGTTTTGAAAAAAAAGGTTTTTTGATAATATACGATTTTTTTTAAGGAATTTTTTACGGTCGGTTGATATCTATTATATCTAACCCTTAGAGGCATAGATTATTAGTATTAGATTCTAATGTCTAGTGAAATTGATTTTTTATACATCTCAATATTATACATAATAATAATATAGCTACGTTTGGAAGAGGGGAGGGGTATTTGGGTTTCAACCCCTCCACAAAATATTGTATTGTCATCTAC
Organism: Stegophylla sp. TES_Ste_2020; assembly: GCA_025469315.1. Lineage (NCBI taxonomy): Eukaryota > Metazoa > Arthropoda > Insecta > Hemiptera > Aphididae > Stegophylla > Stegophylla sp. TES_Ste_2020. The sequence goes on from JAIPRM010011047.1 coordinate 4,729, forward strand.
TAGTGAGCTATATTTTAAGTATCGAGCATCCATCTCATCGGGAACCGGTTAAAAATTGAATTGTAAAGTTCCAGGCAGACAGATAGACAGACAGACAGACAAAAACGCAAGTGAAATATTTTTTTTTCAAACGTTCAGTAATTATTATCCAAGTTGCTCGTCGGCGCCACTCAATATCACGATAAATATATTTAATGGTGCCCAGAATTTTCATTTCGGCATGTAGATTAATAATTTTAGATCGGTGGAGTGAAAACTTTTTTTTTTTTTTGAACTTTTTTGATTTATTATTATAATTTATCGATATTTTCTACATATTAATGTGTGGGTTTACCTGTATCCGGGTCATTAAAAAATATATAAGTTTCTATTCAATCGATACCATATGGTTGACAATTATTAATATTCGAATAAAAGCAACGAGGCTCAATTTTCATAAAACTCGGATGAAAAAATTATGGTTTCCGAGTCGTTTTTGTCAAATTTTGGGTAGTTTTTTCAAAAAAAAAAAAAAAAAATTGAAGAATAATTGAGAAATTCAAAAAATGACCTCTCTAATGTACAACCTAGAGGCAAATCCGGTTTCAAAAAATTATTGATCGAAACTTTTAGACAATTTTTTCTATACGAAAAGTTGTACACAGAAAAAATAAAAAACAAAACAAACATCATTGTAAAAACACTAGCTTCTTCACTTCGTTCAGAATCTAAAATATAATATACACGAATATACGTGCTTTTTCCACGCTACGATTATTATTTTTAACAGCACACATAACACAATAGTCGTTGACCTAAATTATTCACCATATTAAAATTTTTAGTTTAACAAACATGTGTGTTATTATATTATTATAATAGCGTTTTTTTCATAGAATTCTCGAAAGCATATAATATAGAAAAAAAAATCATGTTTCGTCGTAGGTAAAACGATCTCGATACTCAATATCAATCTGTAAATTGCAAATGCCTTCGATATGATGTCCAAGTGTGTATTAATAGCGATATTTTTTGCTGTTTGCATCGACGTAAGTATATATTATAATAATTATAATAATGTTTATTTTACGGAATAATATTCCAATTACAAATATAAATATATAACAAAAATGTGTTAAAGCGTTGCATTTTACTTTAAACATTTAAAATGATATATATAATTGAAACATAAAAAATGATTAACAAATAACTTAAATAATATAAAATATATACTAATGCTAGTCTAATAAATAATAAGTAGATAATTAGTCTAAGGTAATATTAAACAAGTCCAAGTTGATAATAGAATTTCCTATTGATATTATTACATTCTCTGGATAGTGAGACATATATTTAGTACTAAATAATAATAGTAGTACTAATAATATATAAAATGGATCTTTTCTTCTAGAATCAATTGAAGTTACCTTATAGTTTATTTGGTTTAATATAGTTCAGGGCAATCAATCAAATTACGGAGTAGTTTAAATAATAATTTTAGAGTTTATTATTAGTAGTTGATTCTCCACTGTGAGTATGAGAATCCATTAGTAGCCAAGAGTATATCACAGGTTTGAATACCAAAAAATTATTGGAACTTAAGCCTTTAGAATGAAATACTGACGTTCCCAGAAGTGTACAACATAGAGTGGAGGCACCCTAATATTACACCCTGTTATTTATTCATTTACCATACAAATAAATTGAAAAAAAATCTCCAAAAATCAGTTAATAAATTTTTTTTTTTTTTTTTTAATAGTAGGTACATAATTAAATAAAACAAAACGAATCACAATGTAAAATTATCGCCATAGTAAATTTTTTTTACTTTCTTTTGGTATTAAAAATAAAATAACAAAGTAACGCTCAATATAATAACAAATTAGAAAAAAAAAAAAATAACAGAATGATACAAAAAGGTGAAAATGGTTTCTAAACATATGACAATGATGATAAATCTAAAAGTTCGAGAGAGGAACTGGGAAAATTCTATCCAATTAAAGTTATTAATTACCTATTAGCATTGTTTCATCACATTTTTAATCACAGTTTTATTTTATGAATTTATTAAAATTTAAAATAAAATGGTTAATGTGTGCGTTGTTGTGAAAACCATAATGTGAATAATGATGAAAAATGTTCCGTTTTTGAATTTCCCTCGAATGATCATCTTCGGAATAATTGGATAGAAAAAATTGTTTCCAAAATTAATGGTAAAATAACAATGGCCCATCCATTCTTTATTATCTATGGTTATAACTATACGTATAATTTAACGTATCTATTTTGAGGGTTTATACTTTATGTAATTGTGTATTTTTTAATATTGGTTTTTATAAATTAGTAGCGCTATGTTGTCTTTAAATAGAATATTCTTCAATATTTGTTAAATAAGTGTTTTTCTGATACAATTTAGAATAAATAAATGATAAAATCTACTGATATCCAGAAATTTATGTTTAGCATGTTATATTAGTTCGAACAAAATCCGTTCAATGGAGGTTTGAAATGAATTTTCAACTAATTTTGTGCTTTAAATGTTGTCACAATTTCCAAATAAATGTACAATGATGATTTTTGCCTATAATTTATATATTATTATTACTTTGTTTTTAATAGAGAAGTTTCGAAGCTCCTAAAATTATAGAATCCAGGAATGATAGACAAACTCTGGAAAAAGTATCAGAAATCAAGGTACAAAGTCAATATGGTATGCTTCCGATACTTGTTAGTCAAACAGAAAGTGAAACTGATGAAAAAATTATAAACTTTTTCGATGGCCAAATTCAAGGTATCACCATACTCAAAGTGTTTGTAGCCCATACATTTAATACAGTGACTACCAGTTACTTGCATCATATTAACAGCGATATTCCACCGTACCCTTATGTCGCCGCATTGAACAACAATAGGTTGTTGAAAACTTTGGTGTATGGTTTTGACTTGGAAGGTTTGAAAAATCTTTTTGAACAAGCCAAAAATCCAAAACCAGAAGAATTTGTTTCACCATATGGCACGTTTACAAGCGATTTGCAAAATGCATTAGAAGCGCATAAAAACCAAAGAAAAAAATGGAAGAAGTGGAACGAAAAAAAGAAAAAAAAAAATACCACCCGCAGGGGAGTGATACCGAAAAAACCACAAGAACATACATCATCATTATCATCATCATCATCATTATCGACGTCCAACATGGCAAATAATAAGTTGTGGATGGGTTTGGATCTCACTCGAGACGGCGTTTATAGAAAGTCATCTGAAGACACACAAATGGCAGATAAGAGATCATCATCAGTATTACCTGATCAAGACCAGATAAAAAGAAGTAAAAAATAATTAAAATACGTTTCGTACGTGAATATCAAGTAATTTTGCAATTAAAGGATAACTTTTAAAAACGCATTATTTCCAAAATTTTGAATTTCTGATATATGTTGATTCATACTATAATTGCTAAAGTTTTTCATTTTTAGATATAAGTTTATTCAAATCGTAAAAATGACGGGGAATCGAATAAGTTATTTTTATTTACCTCCAATTGTTATTTATGGTACAAATAATACTATTTATTATTGTGAATAATTCAAAACGTTTTATTTCCATTTTTATGAGTATTGGGCAATAATAATGGTTAATTCAATATGTACTATTTCAAAATTTTTTTTTACAATCCATTTAACCTAAATTAAATTTAATATCAACAATGGTTATTTTATTTCACGTAAATAACAGAGACTTAATAAAATTAATAACCATTTCTGTCGTCTGTTGAAAAAAAAAAAAAATGCAATGAAATTGATAAAATATTCAGTGAGATACCACAATATATCTTATGGAATAGCATTTCGTCATTTACTTTTCATAGAAGTAATATCATAATGTGTGTACAATTAATTAAAGTTCAGTGTATATTATTTCCGGAAATTTTAAAATGAACAACTTAGAAAAATATTATAAAAAGCCCTATTAAATATTCACTAAAAAAGAATTTCAACATCAAAAACGAATTCCTTTGATTTTTTAACATTTTATAGAATTTATAAGAAGATTTAATAATTATTTATAGTAACTTATATAGAAAAGTGTACTTTCTGAAATTTTGGAGAAATGGAAAAAATACGTTTTGTAAAGTTACCCTTCAATTTCACTTATTTATAATTTTTCACAATTCACATATATATCTACTTTAGCAAAATCAATCACTTATCATTGTTATCGCACAGTGTAACACCTCTTTGTTTATATATGTACAATATAATTAAAATATATAGTACACACACAGACTTCTGTCTTATTTTTAAATTATGATTTATTTATTATATAATAACTAAGTATAAGAAAAATTAAGTCAAAGATATCCGTCGACTTTTTAAAAAATCCTTGAATTTTTCGTAATTATGTTGAATTTTGAGTTATTTTTTCAATATTTAGAAAAAAAATTACCTAGTAGTAAGTAAAGTAAGTAAATTCTGATTCAAAAAGTTGTTGGTCGAAACTTTTGGAAAAATGTTTCTATACGAAAATGTAATGACAGCAAAAAAAAATAAACATTATTGTAAAAATATAGTATCTTTGATACTTTCAATATCAAAAATGCATTAATTGAATTTTTTTTCGTAATAATTAGCAATAGCCTACTTTTTGAGTACTCCTGTATTACAGATACTTAGTAAAGAGTATTTAAAATAGTAACAGTCAGTTTGAAAGGTTTTCAAGTTTAAGTTCCAGGCAGACAGAAAGACAGACGCAAAACAAAAACGCAAGTGAAATATTATGTATTTTTATCAAACGTTCAGTAATTATTATCCAAGTTGCTCGTCGGCGCCACTTGATATCACGATGAATATAATATTTAACGGTGTCCAGAATTTTCATTTCGGCGTGTATATTAATTTTTAGATCGGTGGAGTCGTTTTATTATTTTAATTTATCGATATTTTCTACATATTAATGTGTATCTGTGGATCTGGGTCACTGAAAAAAAAAAAAAAAAATAGTAAGCTTTTATTCAGTCGATACCATGTACTGTTGACAATTATTAATATTCGAATAAAAGCAACGAGGGACAAATTTTTGCTTGTAATATGCACGAATATACGTGTTTTTTCCACGCTACGATTATTGTTTTACAGCGTATTATACAACACAATAGTCGTCAACCGAATTTATCTACTTATATATTTTTTTGGTTTTTACAAACATGTGCGTTATTATTATATTAACGTTTTTTGCGTGGAATTCTCGAAAGCATATAATATAGAAAAAAAAAACCATGTTTCGTCGTAGGTAAAACGATATCTATTTTCAATATCAATCTGTTTAATTTGCAAGTGCCTTCGATATGTTGTCCAAATCTGTATTGGTAGCCATTGTTTTTGCCGTTTGCATCGACGTGAGTATTTAATATTATGTTTAAATAATAGTCCCGTTTCACCCGTATGGTCATAAAATCACAAGGCAGGGCAATATGGGGGGGGGGCATTTGGCCAGGGCCTCGCGCTTAAAATTGACATTGGAAAATATTTGCTATGGAAATCTTGTAATTAAATAAAACAACAACAGGTATCATCATCGTTCAATCCAAAGCCGCACGGTATGGGAACCCGAATTTTTGAAATCTTATGGCACTTTTTGAATTCAATATTAGTTTTCAATCAATATCGCCCGCGTCGAGCAGTTAGTTATAACTAGAGAGCCACCTGACCTCTTATCAATGGACATGGACGACGCCATATTGCTTAATTTTTCGTCCAAACATCATTTATCAGCTGCACATCATAGGTGTCTATCAGTATTAAAACGATAACATTTCATATAAATTATTTGGTAATATTGTTTGGAGGAAATTTTTATCATTGAAAATACAGGAACCAATCAGAGACGATGGCACCAGTGGCCACTCTCTGATATATAGGCTCTCTAGTCATAACTAATGCGTACAATTTAACGTATCTATTTTGAGAGTGTTTATACTGTGTGTTAACGAATAAATACAACATTTGGAGTCCAAAGATTCTCAATTATTGTTAATTTCCACTGTCGTCCATTACAATTATTTTATTTATTTCTCCAGGTATAATACCTAATTTTTGAAAAAAAAAAAAAAAAAATCAGTACACTATATCGTCAAATACCTATTTTTAATGATTTTAAAATGCCTTCTGAGTGTGTAGGTCTAAAAATCCAAAATTAAATTAAAATACTGACTTTTAAAATATAATATATACGTGTAACTTTATTTTAGCGTTTAAGGGGGGGGGGGCGTAGACAGACCATTTCTAAGGAGTTTTGCGTAGGCAATTCGTTATACGTCTAGATTAGCGGCGGCGTGTTTGTATAATAAGCAAAATAAATTTAGGCGATTGGAAGCGGTTATTTATTAAGGGGTCGTGTATAGGAAATTTCGTGATTTGTCCACATTAAATACATAGTGAGTTTGTGTGCGTAGTAAATGAATATTAGATGCTATCTGGATTCCTCGTAAAACGTCGGTGTTATTGTTTATCTATATTTTGCCGGGTAATAAAGACTGGGAATACATTATTTTTTGATCCAAATTTTATGAAAATAAAAACATAGATATAAACAATAAATATGCGAAATATTTTGGCGCAAGAAAATTTTGAAAATATTGAAAAAAAAATTTGGACATTTTTCTAACAATTGTTTCTATTATTAATTTATTTTATTCTTCTTTTTGTTTATTAGATAAATAAAATTAAAGAAAAGAAAACACAAGAAAGCCGGACATACTTAGATAGATATTCTTCGCTCTTCGAGATGTGTGTGTGTGTTGAAAATGACGGCTTTTATTATATTTTCATTCGGGATCTAAAATAAGGGCTACAAGAAATTAATTTTTTACCATGAAACATAGTTTCGTAGTTCCAGGAATACGGGTTTAACAGTGAAAACACCTTATGTAAGAAATTATGGAGGAGAACTCAGTAAGCCGTATTCTGGGAAGTACGAAACCATGTTTTTATGCAGTATTTTTTTTTTTTTTTTTGAGTTGACAATTCCTCTTAATTATGTCATTATTGGTCTAGATACAATTATATGTCCATTATAATGTTTTTACCAATCTAAAGACTGAAATAAAATAATATCATGTTTATCTATGGAAGGTATTTTAATATTGGTTTTAAATAGAATATTCTTCATTATTTGTTAAATAAGTGTTTTTCTGATACAATTTAGAATAAATAAATGATAAAATCTACTGATATCCAAAAATTTATGTTTAATATTTTATATTAGTTCGAACAAAATCCATTGAACCGAGGTTTAAAATGAATTTTCAATTAATTTTGTGCTTTAAATGTTGTCACAATTTCCAAATAAATGTACAATTATGATTTTGCCTATAATTTATATATTATTATTACTTTGTTTTTAACAGAGAAGTTTCGAAGCTCCTAAAATTATAGAATCCAGGAATGATAAAGAAACTCTGAAAAAAGTATCAGAAATTAATGTACAAGATCAATATGGTATGCTTCCGATACTTGTTATAAAGGAAATAAGTAAGACTGATGACGAAATTTTAAAGTTTTTCGATGGCGAAATTCCAGGTATCACCATTCTCAAAGTGTATGTAGCCCCTAAATTTAATACGGTGACTAACAATTATTTGCATTTTACTGACCATGATAATCGAACGTACCCTTATGTCGTCATGTTGTATAAGAAAAGGTTGATAAACACTTTGGTACGTGATTATGACTTGGAAGGTTTAAAAAAACTTTTTGAACAAGCCAAAAACCCTAAACCAGAAAACTTTGTTTCGCATTATGGCTTTATTACAAACGATTTGAAAGCTGCAATTGAGGATATAGAAGATCGAAGAATAAAATGGAATACGGCATACCACCAAAAGTCAAAAGCCGCCCACAAGGCAAAAGCTGAAGGGAAGAGAAGCCCACAAAAACATACATCATCATCATCATTATCGACGTCCAACATGCTATTTGATACGTGGATCGGTTTGGATATCACTCGAGACGGCGTTTATAGAAAGTCGTCTGCAGACGCACAAAAGGCAGATAAGAGATCATCATCATCAACATTACCTGATCAAGTCCTGATTAAAAGAAAAAAGCATTAAAAAGAAATAAAAAATAATTAAAATACGTATCGAACGTGAATACCAAGTAATTTTGCAATTAAAGGGTAATTTTTCAAAACGCGTTATTTCAAAAATTTTGTATTTTGGGATATATGTTGATTCATACTATAATTGCTAAAATTTTTCAATTTAAGATATACCTAAGTTTATTCAAATCGGAAAAATGACGGGGAATCGAATAAGTTATTTTTATTTACCTCCAATTGTTATTTATGGTACAAATAATACTACCGTAATATGGGGTTACTTTGATAATTTTTCTTTGTTTTTTTATTTTTTAACTATTTAAATGATAGATTAATGTTAATTTTTTTTATTTGTTCACCTCAGGTTTGTAATATTCTTCAATAATAATATTGTAAATAATTTTTTTGAATATTTTAATACACACATTTT
>JAIPRM010011048.1:0-13230 GCA_025469315.1 Stegophylla sp. TES_Ste_2020
GTTGCAACCAGATAAATATCCAATTTCAGCTTTGGACGTAGGTACCTAACTGGTTGTTACAACCAATGAAATAAGTTAATAAAATAGTTCATGGTAGTCACCTTAGTCACTTATCATTAGTAAGTATGTTAAACAAAATCATACCTATTATTTTTTAATGTACTATTAATATTATTTTTAATATTTTTTTTTTTTTTTATTAACTAGTTAATAAGATTCTATGTCTATGGAATAATTAAATAATTAAAAAGATGACCAGACAATATGTATCTAGCACATGTAGTAAATAATTTTTAATAGGTAATAATTTTTACTTCCATCAAATAATATTTTATTAGATATTTGATAAAAGACAGTGATAATATAACAACACTTCTTATTTATAAAAAAATCTTGTACCGTATAACCATAGGATTTCAATAAACAATAAGTAGGTAATACTGAAATATAATAAGTATAATGAAATTATAATATTATTTCATATTGTAGGTACTGTACGAAACAACAATCTTTTTATGTCCGATTATTGCTCCTACTCAAAGACCAAAAATATAATAAATTGACGTGTTGGGAGCAATAATCAGATACGTCCGGACATATTCGGTTTTTACACCCAATGAAAAAAAATAGAGATGTATACTATTTTCACATATACGTCCAGACATATCCCTACTTATTCCACCCAACAGAAATACAAGAATTAGTTTTTATTGTTTTATTTTATAATATTATATTATTATTTTAATTTTATATTATTATTCATCGGACGTATTTGATTGTTGTACCAATCGATAGAGAATTTTTTTTGATATTTTCTATATCAAAAAGTGATTTTTGAAAAATGATGGACGTATTTGGTTATTGCACCGTGATCTTCAATTGGTGAGGATCTCATGGTTTTCATCTGTCAGGAGATGGAGAAAAAGCGAGAGTAAAAGTAGGATGACGCTGGCCTTGGCGAACAGCCTCTTGGAAATAAAGAGGAGGTATGAGGAGATGGTGGATGAGGTTACGACCAGAGCGGACATAATGGAGGGACGCTGGGTAGAGGCCAGAGAGCAGCTGGAACAGTTTAGGGAGATGATGGTAAAGAAGCTGTGACTGGGAGGAGTAAAGGAGGGGAGAGAGAAAGAGAGAGAGGGGAAAGAGGAGAAGGATGGTAAAGAGGCGTGTGAGGGCAGCCCTGTGGAAGTGGAGGCTACGACAGGTGGGAAAAAGAAGAGGAACAGAAAGAGGGAGGGGCAGGTCCCGGTGTCGGAGGTGAAAGCCACCGTTCTGGCGATGGTCTCGTATGCAAGTATAGCGGTAAAAGGTAGCGAGGACGGTACACTGTAAAAAGTTTTCAACTGAAATTTACAAAAATTGTGTAGCAACACACTTTCAACCAACTCGTACTAAAAATTCAAAATCCGGTCACAAAAATTAAAAAATTTGTAGATTGTAAATTTACCGCTTTTTATAGTTGAAATGTACATACATTTTTGTTACTAAAACTTACCACTCAATTATTTTTGTAAATTTACCTATTGCTTACATTTGTGAGTTTACTAGCTTATAAAACATTTAAATTTACTAGTTTATAGGAGTTGACAATTTACTAACTTATTGTTGTTGTAAATTTACAAATTAATCTCTAATGTTAATTTACTAATTTTTTTTAATTGAAATTTACTTTTTTACCATACAATTTTATTATTTGTCATGGCTGTACATTTCAATGTTTTAGATTGAAATTTATATAAATAAAATATATGAATTTTAGTCAGATAGGATCATATTTGCCAAAAGTTATACCTAAAATAACATGGTTACTTGTAAATTTGTTACTTTAAATATTTACTATACACATGTAGATAGGCCACGTCAATGATCATTTTAGAAACTCAAAATCAATTATAAATAATAATCGACAAAAAGTGTTAACTATTATTTGAACAAATTTTCAACTGGTTATTATTTTTTCAAACAAAAATAAATTATATAAATCTTTTTTTTTCTAAGCATAACTGAAAAATCCCACAGTCTGTAAGACCGAGTATAAACTAATACACACTTGGGTTCAAAACGTGATGTTGAAAACATTACCTTAATAACTGTTAATATAGATTATGTATTTAATTAATTCTTTAAAATGAATACAATGTAAAATAATTAAATTACTTCCTCAAATGTGTTGTGTAAATGAATAGTTATGAAACAAGAAAATATGACAGTAATACATTATAAGAAAAAAAAATTGCCTTTATTTATTTTATTTATTTATTATTATTGAACACTAATTACCTAATCATTTATAGTGCTTAAAAAAAATTTATATTAGTAATTCTACAAAATTAAGAGAAAATATTGTTAAAAAGACCAATTTTTTAATATAGTTATAGTTTTTCATTAACTTCATGAATTTTTGACAAAACTTTTCACTTGAGGGTTTATTTTCTATTTTGTTACTAGCTCCATTGATATGAAACATACAGCTGGAAAACAAATTTAATATAATTAAATTAATTTACACAGCACATTACTACAGTATTGTAAATGAAATATACAACTCACCTTTGAAGAAATTGTAAAGTATCTGCCAACTGAATAGGATACTGAATGTTGAAGACATAGTATGTCATAAACATAATTATAATATCCTCATTAATTTTTATTGGTTCACGCCTTATACATCTTATACATCGTTTATCAACAAAAATAAAACTTTTAGGATTACACCATATGTTATATTGTTATTTATAAAATTAATAATAATAATAATTATGTTTACCAACACATAGAAATAAATGATTAAAATATTGATTACATTTATTTTGTTGGATTATGAATATTTTATTTTAAAGTATTTACATACAGTGTGTTCAACGATGAAGGTAACACGAAGTATTTTGAATGCATGACCTTGTATTCAAATCGGGTTTTTTTTAATGCATAGAGGACATAAAATTACATTTTTTTTTTTGATAATTCTTAATTTTTTAAAAAAAATTCTGCGCATGCGCGACAAAATGATTTTTTTTTAAATGGCACCCCCCATTTTTGAGTTCAAATTTGAATTATGTGAATTTTTTTAAGCAACTTTCACCTTTAAAGTCTTGCTCTATTTTTAAAATTGACTAATTGAGAATGAGTTAAAGTTTTGATTCATAAAATTTGTATTTAATTTATTTTTAAATAGTTTACTTACGGTTTTACAAATTATGTGTGATTTCATATGATTTTTTCTTAAAAATAATCTGTAGTGTTATAAGTAGAAGTAATTTACATTATTTCTATCGAATTTTCAATTAAAATTTCTCATAAATGGTATAGTTTTGGTTAATTAATTAAAGAAACTAACACATATTCTTTCATTTTAATTCAGTTTAAAAAAAAAAAAATTTATTTTATTTAACAATGAAATTATGAACAGGTTAGTTTTGATTAAATTTTATAATTTATCGTATAAATTGCTCAAGTTATTATCATTATTTGTAACGCATGCTTCACACTGACGCAATATTTCTTTGTGTGTCGCAGAAAGTATTTGTTCCTCAGTTAACTGTGCACAGAGCACACGCAACAATTATTTTATTTTTCAAATCTTGAAGATCATTCGGTGGGTTAGAATAGACGACCGTCTTTAGATGTCCCCATAAAAAAAAATCCAAAGGTGTCAAATCTGGTGATCTTGGCGGCCATTCTATTGGCCCAAGAGTGCCCATCCATCTGTGATTAAAAGTTTGCTCTAAATATTCGCGTACAATTAATGCGTTATGCGCAGCTGCTCCGTCTTGTTGAAAAAATTAATTTACTCGAATATTTAGTGGAACGTCTTCCATAAAAATGGTGAGGTGGTTTGATAAGAAGTTGAGGTATCTCATACCAGTCGATGTGCCATCATAAAAATAAGGACCGAGTAATTTGCCACCTACAAGTCCACACCTACGTTTGTTCCCCACACGTGTTGAAAATTAGTATCATTCGTCCAAAATGGATTATTATCAGATCAATATCGATTATTTTGTTTGTTCATAATACCGTTATTAGTAAATTTGGATTCGTCAGTCCAACAAATGTAGTTCAAAAACCTTGGTTCCTCTTGAACTTGTGCTAATAATGTTAAGATTATTACTCACGTCTCACATTAAGATAAAATATTCTAAGATTCTAAGGCATTCAATAAAAGTCGATAAAAGACAAGATTATTTTTGTAGAAATGTGAAACGGATATTATATGATATTAATACCAGACTGAAATTAGATAACTTAATTCTTTATCAAAATCATAATTTTGTATTAAAACTGAATTAAAATGATAGAATATGTGTTAATTTCTTTAATAAATTAACCAAAACTATACAATTTATGAGAAATTTTAATTGAAGATTCGGTAGAAATAATGTAAATTACTTCTACTTATAACACTACACATTATTTTTAAGAAAAAATCATATGAAATCACACATAATTTGTAAAACGGTAAGTAAACTATTTAAAAATAAATTAAATACAAATTTTATGAATCAAAACTTTAACTCATTCTCAATTAGTCAATTTTAAAAATAGAGCAAGACTTTAAAGGTGAAAGTTGCTTAAAAAAATTCACATAATTCAAATTTGAACTAAAAAATGGGGGGTGCCATTTAAAAAAAAATCATTTTGTCGCGCATGCTCAGAATTTTTTTTAAAAAAATTAAGAATTATCAAAAAAAAAATGTAATTTTATGTCCTCTATGCATTAAAAAAAACCCGAATTGAATACAAGGTCATGCGTTCAAAATACTTCGTGTTACCTTTATCGTTAAACTCACTGTATAGTCAAATCTGAGAAAGACAATATGCAATTAATAAAAACATATAGTTTAAACTTTAAAATACTATAAAAAGATTCCATTTTTATTATTTGCCTGATTTGAAATAGGTATTTAGTTAAATGGCAAGGCAGATAATTAAATTGAATACAATATAAATTATTTAGACTATTTGCCTATGTATATAAAATTCCTGATTTGACCATATACCTACAACATACACATGTGCATACACAGTAGTATTCAAAATTTAATGTTATGTACCAGCAAAGTATATAGATTAAAACATTATCAAATTTCTGGACACTTTTATAAAATTTTTGTGTAAAGCATTTAAATTAAACTGTATTATATGCTATACATATGCAATTTTGTAATGTACTACAATGGTAGTATCACTATAGGGTTAGACTATGGGTAGAGTATAAAAAATGTATTTTAGAATTATAAATATAGACAATAGATAAATGTTGTTAGTGGCATAGAGATATTTAGGGGTAGACAATTTGTTTAGGGAGCATTAACTACTAAAATTATTAAATTGGTGATATTGAATTAGTGATCTCTACATACAGATTGATAGTAAAATTGCAATAACAAAAAGTAGAATGGCTGAATTGTAATATATGTCACTTTAAACTATAATAAATGAAAATTATAGTAACATAAATGAATCACCAATACAAGCAATAGTAGGAGTGGAAAGAAGTTTTTCACTAGCTTGGATCTCATCTATACTTTCAGTGTCCTATAAAAAAATTAAATAATTTTTACTTAATACTATGAATTGGTGAGTAGATAGAACTAATTATAAATATTACCTCAAATACTAAAAACATCATCTTATAGTTTTCTTTTAAAATAGTTATAAAACCCCAGAACTATTGTTACTAATTTAAAATTACAGTCTGTTTTGTGATTTTTAGCAATAATCATCAACTGCTTTTTAAGTCCGGTATCTTTTCGTTCAATTTCAGATTCTGCATAAATAAATTTTATCATATTGCGCATTTTTTCATAAAATTTCTCAACAGTACCGCTATCCATGTTAACCAAATAATAAATATGACTCTTCAAACAAGTACCCTATAATATATTTGTTTAAATAAAATTATAGAATCTGAAAAATTATTTATTCAAAATAAATAGTATACCTCTCCAAGAAAAGGCCATTCCAGCAAAATTTCATTAACTAGTTTTAAATTTAATATGATTTCTCTTTGAGCTGGATAAGTAATCTTCATATAACTGTGAAAAAGCAAAGAAAAAAAATTAAAGTGCTTATTTATGCACATTTAAGCTTCACCCATCAATAGAATAATATTATTAGCGAATGAAACAAAACAAATGAATAATTAACTTTTCTTCATTGGAGTATTTTAATAATATTATGCGAATATAATTTTTTGTGATTAATGTATTTATAAATGTATCATTTGTATTATTTATATCATTTATATTGTCAATATTGTACTACTAGATTATTGTACTTGGATCTATGATCTTTTAAAATTTAAATAAAATAGATAAATAAATCGCGTGGTAGAGCGCATACGACAAGATAGCAATACGAATAGCAATACTTTCTTGCTATTAACGACTTTTTATTTTTTAGACTAAGCAGCAATTTAACTATCTCAACTAACCTAAATGTATGCTCTTCTATTCTCATTCATCATGAATTTCTATTATCATGTTATGGTATAGTCACAGTAACGGATTTAGCTATATTTATAGCTAGTAAATGTAGATTGTAGAGAAATTTTAAATATTTAATTTATACAATAAATTTTTTTAAGAGAAAAAAATATTTCAATATTTGTCACTATGTTAAATGATTTTACCTCATAACATCGTACATGTGTGGTCAGACACCACTTCTATTACATTAAGCCTTTGATCATTGCGTAATGAATCTGCCTTCAAAGCATTTCTAATAGATTTAGTGAACATAGGTATTTTGATGTTGAAATGGTTATTAGCACGTGGGAAAGAAGGTTTTTCACAAACTAAAGATGAAGATAGAGAGGTAGAACTTGAAGATGCGTCTAAATCTGTAGAAAGTGTATCATCACTATTATTTTGAATCTGATAATTATCATTTTTCACATCTGAAATTTTTAAATATACAAAATTAATTAATCAATCAACTGAACATTACTAGGTTATATTAAAACTATCATTATATTTTAATAGTATACCTTTTGATAGTGTTAATGCCAATTGACGACAACGGATAGTTTTCATAATGCCTTGTAAATATTTTTCAAAATTTAATTACTTTAAATTACATCAAGGCATTCTACGCCTAATTCTTTCAAGCGTGTAATTAAATTTTGTTCATCTGTAGGGGATGATAAGAATGGTCTACATTTTATAATTACCAAATCCATTCTAATATCTGGTAATTCGACATTATCTTCAGTTTCTGTACTACTATCTGATTCTATCTAATAAGAAATTAGTCAGGTTAAAAGTAATTCTAATTAGTAACTAATATTATAATATCACATAAAATATAGAATAATAATCATACATTTTTAACAATAAGAAAGAAAAATAATCAAAAAATTTTAATACATTAAATTACAACACAGCTTAGCTATATAATTAATAATATCTTTGTAAAAACAATTAAAATATACTCAGATTAATAGTAAAAGAAAATTATTATTATTATTACTAAAATTATTTTCAATAAATTTGATTTGAGTTTAAAAAATATAATTTTTTTTATATATATATATATATACTAAGATACCTATTATTACACAGGAGTATCAAAATAAAAAATATTAAATAGCAATTATATGTTTTAATACAATAACTGAACGATCATTATGAGTATAAACCGAATATGATGTATAATCCACCAGATTTAATAAAGGAATTATTAGGTAGTTATCACTTGATCTTAGATCATAAATCTGAAGTTCATTATCAAGAAGATCATCACATTGTTTACCTATGGCATAAACTTCCTTATTTTTAATGGAGAAGAGTTCAAGTAAACAAATTTTTAAATTTATTATAGAACCCACAACAATACATTGTTCCTTGGAATATAGAGTACCTCGATAAATAACATCAGTACCAAATATAAGAGTTTTCAAGAATAGCTAGTTGAAATTTACTCAAAAATGAGTGTTAACTGTAATCATCTATGTCTTTATAATAAATTCACCTTCATTTATATGCAAAAAGAATTTATACTAATATTTTGGGTAAATTTACCAAGAATAGCTAGTTGAAATTTACTCAAAAATGAGTGTTAACTGTAATCATCTATGTCTTCATAATATATTCACCTATATTTAGATGCAAAACGACTTCACACTTATATTCTGGCTAAATTTATTTAGAATAGCTAGTTTAAATTTAACAATATTTTTTACAGTGTAAATTTACCGTCGTGGAAAGAAAGAAGAAGGAGAAGGAGGAAGAAAGGCTGAAAGCGAAGAGGCCGACCACCATCGACCAAGGCACGACCTTCATCATCGAGAAGGGTGAATTGCGGGAGAACGTTTACCACTTAAATCGGTGTCTGTGTGCACATAACCAAAGGGCATGTGACCATTCGCAAACAGAAACATCGTGACCGAAAGAAAGAACACAACTTTGGTTACGGAGGAGTCAGGCATTATGGCGATGTTGGAAGCGGAGTCCTTGGTCGATGGCGTTGCGCCGGGTTAAGATCAAACGGTTACTCGTAATGCGGTACAAAGATCGCACCCTAGAGGCAATAAAAGGGAAGCGTAAGATTCCTGGGTACAAGTCACTTGTGGCTGAACTTAAGGATAACATTATACGAGAACGAGAACTGTAGGATACCGATCACACATCGCAACCTGTCGAGTGTCCGACCGTGGACAACAAGTCGAACAATGAAGATAGGTTGACCAAAACTGTTGATGGCTACGGAGACAACTGTAGTCCCGTGCGATCGCGTTACGCGGTAGCGAGCGCAGTTAAGAGGGCTGTGGACTTAACACTCCACAATAACCGGTCATGGTAGCGAAACGCTCCGTGCAGCAGCAGGTCGCTTAGTTGATAATGGCTCTGACCCAACGGATGAGATTGCCCGTTGGTATATTGAATACGGCAAACTAAAACAGACAGTCACACCCCGTTCCGTGGGGCCCTGGCGAAAGAAAAGGGGGCCCCGGTCATGGAACAACTTTCCCCCTCAAAAAAAAACGTTGAAAACCGCAACATACAGAAGGAACGTTTCCCAATGGAGATCTGGAAAGAGATTGTTCGTTGAGCGACTGCTCACAGGGGTCGATTTGGGGGCAGTTATGCCTCCATTCGAAACGATGTGCGAATACTGCTTCCCATTATTGAGGGAGCTAAGCAAACTAACCCATATAACAACGTCACGGGAGAGCACGATCACCATGACATTATTTTCGCTCCTATCTCGACGGTGGAAGTCTCTGAGACCCTCCCGTCAGCCAAAACATCACCCGGACTTGACGGATTCAGTGCCCGGTTGTGGAGGCGTATCCCTGTAGGAGTGTTAGCCGGCCACTTCAACTTCTTTTCCGCCACCGGGAGGCTGACCGATATATTTTCAGCCTCTCGGACCATCTTCGTACTCAAAAAGGGAGATCCCTAGTGTCCGGGGAGTTATTAACCAAAGTTAATCACAGGATTTTGGCTAAGCGTTTGGAAAAATTGGATCTGATCGATGCAAGACAGCGCGCATTCCGGCGTGCGGACGGGGCGGCGGAAAATCTCTTCCTCCTCGATTCGTTGTTTAGGAGCGCCCTCTCGGATTGCAAAGGGCTCTGCATCGCGTCTCTCGATTTATCGAAGGCGTTTGATTCAGTGACCCACGACGAGATCACCTCGGCAATGCGGGGCGTCGGGCTTGACCGCCGCTTCGTAGACTGTCAGCCGAGCGTACAAACGGAACCTAACATTTTTTCAAATCGCGAAGCAAAGTTCTCGGGCCTTGAGGGCTGCGAATGGCGTCCGGCAAGGTGATCCACTTTTAGGTCACCGCTTTTATTCAACCTGGTGATCGATGTATGTCTGGCGGCGATCCCAGGTGCCGTCGGCTATGAGCTAGGAGCCGAGACGGTGAATGCACTGGCATTTGCTAACGATGTGATTCTGGTGTTCGGAAACGCCGGCCGGATTACATATGACTGAAGTCGTCGACGTTGACACTACCCTACCGCAGACTGAAGGTCTCGGACAAGGTCCTCCACGTTGCGGGAGTCCCTCTGCCCACGATCGATGTTTGCACGCTCTGGCGGTATTTAGGAGTAGACTTCATAGGGGGTCGAGTTCAATTGCGCGTCGCTTGCTGCGGCTTTGGAACGGGTTTCAGCCGAATCGATGACGCCTCAAATGAGACTGGCAATCGCCCGCGACCACGTAATACCGAAGTTCTGTCATGGACTGACGTTTGCGAGGACCAACGAATGCTTCGTCAGCTAGCATACGAAACTCGACGCGCAATTCGCCGATGGTTAGACCTACCGACTTCTTGTCCCAACTCGTACATCCACGCCTCTACAAGAGCAGGGGGCCTGGGAGTGCCCGACTTCGAAAGATTTGTGCCCGAAAACCGGCTTTCTCGGCTCGTAAGACTTGAGAACTTGCCCTTGCCCGCGGTACACGAAGCGTTCAGACTCTTCGGAGGAAAAACGTTAGCTGCCGCGAGATGCGCGGTCGAGAAAGATCAATATCATGTCATGTCTACACATATGTCAGCCAAGTGTACAAACAGAACCAAACATTTTCAAAACGCGAAGCAAAGTTCTTGGGCCTTGAGGGCTGCGAATGGCGTCCGGCAAGGTGACCCACTGTCACCGCTTTTATTCAACCTGGTGATCAATGTATATCTGGCGGCGATCACAGGTGCCATCGGCTATGAGCGAGGAGCCGAGAGGGCGAATGCACCCAACCAGTGCGGCTGGCATTTGCTGACGATGTGATTCTGGTGTTGGAAACGCCGGCCGGATTACAGATGAGTTGCGAAGCATTCTCCGATCAGTGTGCCATGGCTGGATTGAGACTAAATCCGACTAAGTCGTCAACGTTGACGCTACTACCAAACTAATTTTATTGTATACAACTACCAAGGTAAATATTCAATTTTTTTTTATATATAACCCCTCAATTAATATTGTGATCCAGTTTAACTATTTACAGAAATGCTCCTGTGGTGAAGTGCTGGTGTGATGCGGCAGTGGCGCCCTGATGGTGACGGTATGACTAAAGGCTGCGACAACGAGACCTCCGGACACTGCACGGCGATTTAAAGATTTTAAAAATAATATATCAATATATTTTAGATAATAGTTATAAACACACATAGAATTTACTTTTTAACACATCTATGTACAGAGTCTGCTCATTTTTAAACGATCTCTTTTATTATATTCTCTATGTAAAACGACTATTTTATCAATTTCTACGTCTCATTTAAATCTTTTTACTTTTCATTGACAATTTTTCTTAACTTGATGATTTTGAAAATTGAAACCGGTCGTTAATAAAAAAATTATAATACTCCAGGCTAAGTTTATTTTTATTTATTTATTTTATTTAGGTATATATTTATTTTGTTATTAATATATGGTATAATAATAATTATACATTGATTTTATTTATTATTTATTTATTTATTTTATTTTTACATACCTATATATCATAGGTTTATAAATTAGGATCACATTTTGTTTTTATATATCACAAATAGATTATACAATGTTTGATTATCATTTCTTATAATTTAATAGGTATTTTGTATTATATTTTGTTATAGCAGTAAAATTAATTCCTATAATGTCATTACTCGAGTTAAAAGTATTTCTTTAAAATAAATGAGTACAAATTATTTTAAATATAGAAATAGCAACAGCAATTTTAAAATAGGGCTTCAAATCAAATTTTTGAATAAGTCAAATTTCACCACTAAGAAAATAACAAAAATATAAGTATAGACAAAAAAGCTAGACATAATTCGCATCACGGATATTCTTCGGTCTTTGCTTCTTGGGTTAGACACTCTTGGTGTGTAGAGTTTTAAAGAAACGATAAATCATACTTTGAAATACGATTCTGAACGAAGAATCAATTTCGATTTTGATTTCAATTAAGTACAATAATAGTCATCATTTACAACCCGTTGTGCGATGTATGTCCAGCTTTCTTGTCTGTATTTCTCTATCTTTACTTTTCATTCCTTTACTTTATATTTTACTTCACTTTATTTATTTTTATATAACAAATAAAGAAAAATATCCAAAAGTTATTATTCAGAAATAAGTAATAGCTCAGAAACAAAGTAAGTAAAAGTTAATATTATATTTTTAAGTACAGTACCTAATTTGTACATGAAATAATTTGTATACTAATCAAACTACAAAGAGTGCTTACATAGTTATTATATAAATTAAATACCATTTTTATTAATTTTGTTATAACTATCTTACTGACAGTATTGACTCATTTCGATGACACAATTGCAGCAGCGATAAATTATATTATCACTATGACAAAAAATGATAAAATACTAGAGCTCACAACCATCATGTCGGAAAATCGACGTCACCAGTCATGCTTGTCAAGATATTGGAGTTAGAAATCTAGTTTATTATCTATATCTGTTGCCAACCTATAAAATTTATATGAAATCCAAATTTGTGCCTTTCTGATTAAAATGATAAAAATTAAAATGTTGGTTTCGTACCAAAAGCGATTTGTCAAAAAAACATACCGAGATATTTTGTCTTCTATAACTTAATACCCTGTTTAGTTTTGATCAGTGTAGTTAGCATTGATAATTTATTATTTAATATTTATAGTGGTTTTTTTATATGACATGTGCTGATGTATTGTATGATCAAAAATTTAATAAATATTCAGTATAGCCATTGTAAGTTTTGAGTATTGAGGATATATAATTATTGTGTCAAAAATTATTTTTAGTTATTACTAAAGAATTAAATATTCATTGAATAAATTTTAAATTTTTATCAATATACTTCTACTTTTAAAGTATGCATTATACTGTTTCCTTAAATCAAAGTTTTCATTGTAATTATATATTTGGTAGCTGCAAAACTTAACTAGTTCCTAAAAAATCAATAATAGGTAGTTACATTTTTAAAACTAAGGAATTAATATTTTCTAAATCTCAATTACATAAAGGCATAGATAGTTATTTATTTATAACATTTTTTAGTACTTAAATTGATACTAGAATATTTATTTGTTAGGTATAGAATATATTAATCAATGTAGCAAAGAGTTCTAAATTAAATTTTATTAGTAGGTATCTATTAGAACCCTTATATTTATTTATTTATTAGAATTAAACGGGCGAGCCCAGTTACAATTTAAATGTGGAACAAAAAATATTTAGATAGATGAGGATAGTTGTATACAATAAATTAATTGATTAAATTACTAAGGTACA
>JAIPRM010011049.1:0-13230 GCA_025469315.1 Stegophylla sp. TES_Ste_2020
ACTAGCCGTCAAAACACTAAAAACGACAATTTATAAACGTTATCAACGATTTGTACCACTATTTAAAAAAAAAATCTAAATGATCAAAATAACCCCACGTAATCAATGTAACCCCATATTACGGTATCAAAAACGTGCTCGAATTAGTACATTTAACATATATTTCCGGCTAAGAATTTTTGTTGATGTAGTTCTTTAGAGAGTTAAATGTGCGAAATTCTCAACAGTTCCTCCAATTTATTATTAGGTAAACTTTGAACTAAAATCATAGAATATGCCCAAAACTATAGATTGTCATAAAATCGATTTTAGTTGATCAGTCTTCAAAAATAATAGTTCGCAAAGAATTGAAATTTTGATCCAATTATCAAAAATAAAATAAAGCAAAATAAATGAAATTTTGAGAAAATGTTGGCTATTTTTTAAATAATTATAGACTATAGTTTTTGGAAATGTGGATTTTCTATACACTATTTCAAAAAATTATTAATGTCACTTATTTACGGATGTGCAGTGACTTTTTCCCTTTTCTCAATTATTTATACATTTTTCTTGTTTAATAATAATTATTTAAAGAACAATAAATTTTAATTTCGTTATAATTTTAACCAAATGTCAAAGTTTATGAGAAAGAAATTAAATCTGTGGTCTTTAACCCAATGCTCGTTTCAATCGACAAAGGCGTTATTAGAATAGAATTAGGTGTATCTAAATAATTATGTAGATAAAATTCTATTCGAATAGTTTTGAATCCTAATTATTTAAATTATTTCGAACCGTTATTATTAAAATAATTGACATTATTATAATCCCAATAAAAATCGTATTAAATGAAGTAGTTAGAACAGTTAGATTAAAATTTAAAATTTGCAAAAATAATTTAAAAGAACAGTATTTCATTCCAATAGTTATAATTTCATTAACAAAATAAAATTGAAATTAAATTTAATGAATTTCTAATTACTAAATAGGTAGCTATTTGTTAGAAGCAAGCAATGATTGTTTTGAACACACGATTTGTATTACAAATCAATAATACTATCAACTTAAATATCCCATAAGATAAAATTTATTGGGCGTATGTCGATTCTGTCGATCAAAAAAACTATCTATAGACTTCTACTATAGTAGTTTTTATAATGTGATGATACTAAAAAAATTTAAATAATTTATTTAAGGTTCTGAGCGAAGCAAAAAAGCTAGTGAATTACAACGATGTTTATTTTTATTTATTTTTCTATGAGCACTTTTTCGTATGGAAATACTTAGTCAAAAGTCTTGACTTGCAATTTTTGAAACCGGATTTGCCTCTAGATGGTACTTAAGAGATATCATTTTTTGAATTCTCAATTGTATTTTCGAAATTTGGAAAAAATTATTTGACTATTTGACAAAAATATCTCGGAAACTTTTTAATCCAAACTTTAAGAAAATTTAAACATAGATAGACAGTAATAATATAAATATTTTGGCAAAAAAAATTTTGAAAATGTGAAAAAAAAAATACTGAACATTTTTTGCAATACTTATTTTCTCATTAATTTTAGATTCTGAACGAAGTGAAGAAGCTAGTGTTTTTACAATGATGCTTATTTTATTTATTTCTTTTTACTTTTTTTTCTGTGTATAACTTTTCGTACGTAAATACTTGTCCAAAAGTTTCGATCAATAACTTTTTGAAACCGGATTCGCCTCTAGATTGTACTTTAGAGAGGTCATTTTTTGAATTTCTCAATTCTTCAATTTTTTTTTTGGAAAAAACTACCCAAAATTTGACAAAAACGACTCGGAAACCATCATTTTTTGATCCGAATTTTATGAAAATTTAAACATAGATAGAAAATCATATAAGAAAAATTTTGACGCAAAAAAATTTTGAAAATAATAAAAAAAAATTTTGGACATTTTTCTAAATTTTTTTTTTCTCATTTATTTTTTATATCATTAACTTCCCTTGTTCAGAATCGTTTTATTGAAGAAATAATTTATCGTTTCTTTAAAATTAAATACACCCGTCAAGAGAATCCCACCCGTCGTGCGAAGTATGTCCGGCTTTTTTTCTTTTCTTTATTTATTAGTTAGAAAAGAGTAAAGTAAAGTAATGTAACATAAATCATAGTAAAATAAAGTAAAGATAAATAAAGTATTAACGAGAAAGTCAGACATACTTCGCACCACGGGTATTCTTCGTTCCTCGGGTTAAATACTCTTGTTAGGTGTATTGAAAATGACGACTATTATTGTTCTTTATATTATTAACTTCATTTGTTTAGAATCCTATTGAAAAAATTGAAGATAGTGCGAAGTATCCTGGCTATTTAAACTTGAAAATCTATTAAAAAATCTTTGATTTTTTTTTTTTTTAAATTATGTATTTCGTATTTTGATTCACTTTGTGTTTTGAAAATTGACTTACGGATAATGTATGTATCTGTTAGGGTTCTTGTGTTTAAGATGCATATAAAAATAAATAAATGTTGGGTTGTGATTTTGTAAACAACGAATATAGTATAAATATATTATCAGATAAAATACTATGTCTTCAATACTTATTACAGTATATATATATATATATATAATATATATTACGGGTAGAGTACGAAATCGGGTTACACATTACCTGGGTATTGTAAACATTATCCATATAAACAGTATAATTACCTATCTTAAATATCTAAAATGTATAAATTATCCATCTAATACACACATTATCCAGTGAGCTTATTCAACGTAAAGTCGATACTTATACTACTCTAGAATAATATACTAATCCGATAAAATGATTTATTAGGCAAATTAGATATATTATTAAATTATTAACTTTATAATTTTATAGCTGAATAAATATGAAAAAAAAAAAAAATAAAGTTCGATATAATTATTTATTAGTACAGTGTAATAATCTGAAAAATAAAATTACTTATTTATTAATTATTAGGTAAACTAGGTATTACATTGTATTAAATCATTAGTCATTTGCTTTTAGATTTTTGTATTGATTGGCACGACTCTTAAAACTACTTCTTGTGCTATATTTTATACTTGTATTAGGTACACTTCAGCATTCAAGTTTTCCACTATGCCTAATAATTAAAAATTAAATGTATATCATATATGTTTTAGTTTATAATGTAATATAAAACGTTTGCACTACCCTCTGACATTGATCTTTTCAACCAATAGTAATAACGTCATATCTCTTTGGGAATCAGTGTGATTTATTTGCTTTTTTTTTTTTTTTGGTTAATTCCATTTTAATGATCCACCACTATTGGAATCTTTTCTCCCATTATAAGGTTTGGCACGCGAACGGTTAATACTTTGTAAAAAAAGGCATTTTTAACAATAGCAACACTCAAATGCCCAAATCTTTTAAAATTGCGATGCGAAATGATCTATAAAAAGGTAATTTTAAACAATAGCGATGGGCAAACATTCTGCGGTTAACCCCCTTACTTGTTGGTGAGAATTTCAAAAATAGTATTATAGTTCATAAAAATATGTAAGTATAAGTGTCCTGTAAGTAGTTGATCAATAAAATATTATTATTAATTAATTGATAATTAGGTAATTGTTTAATAGTTAATGTTAATTAGATAATAGATGTATAAATAAATATTTGATTGTATTTTGTTCACGATAAGCAGAGTTTAAAATTGACTGCTCTTCACGCTACCACGTTATAATTAGTGATAACAATTAAGAACGAAATGCCACCGTGATCCTTATGAAAAACACACACGTGTGTACTTATAGGAATAAAATTGATTTTGTAATAATAATCAGAAAAAAAACCAGACAAACATTCATCCGTAGTTTTTATGATCTTTCGATGGTACAACTTTGGTGCTCGTGTTAAATTTTAGTGAAACGGTAAATCGTTTCACGAACCAAATAATTCCGAGTCTGACCAACGCAAAATAATAATAAAATTGCCAGTTCTTAAATTCTGAATGGAAAGAAGAAGCAAGTGCTTTTACAATAATGTTTACTTTAAATTCTGAGCGAAGTGAAGAAGTTAGTATTTTTATAAAGATATTTATTTTTTTATTTTTGTTTTCTGTGTATACATTATTTTGTATGGATCTATTTGTCCGAAAGACTCGAACTTTTTCAAACCAGATGTATCTCTAGATGGTACTTTAATGAGATCATTTTTTAAAATCCACAAGTTCTTTCTAAAAGTTTTAAAAAAACTACCCAAATTTAAAAAAAAAAACCTTGGAAACTATCTTTTTTTTTTAATATAAAATTTACGAAAACGTAAACATAGATAAATAATAATGTGAGAAATTTAAGCATATTTAAATATTTAAGCATAAGAAAATTTTGAAAGTGTGAAAAAATAAATTTTGAAAATTTTTTACTAACACTTTTTTTCTCATCATTCTTTTTTTTTTATTTTTAGTGAAATTGTCTTTTTTCCTTTTATTTTTTTATTGGATGAAAAATTAAAGTAAAATAAATTAAAGTAAAATATCTAAAGATAAGTAAAGTATAAACAAGAAAGCTGGACATACTTTGCACCATTAGTATTCTTCGCTTTTAAGGTTAGATACTCTAAGTGCGCGTGTCGAAAATAACAACTACTGTTGTTCTTAATATTATTAAACTATTTCGCTCAGAATTATATTATCGTTTTTTTTAAAGTTCAAAACACCCACAAGTATTTGACCCGAGGAGCAAAGAATACCCATGGCGCGAAGTGTGTTCAGGTTTCTTGTCTATACTTTAATTTACACATCTTTGCTTTACTTCACTATACTTATATTATTATTATACGATTACTTTACTTATCTTTGATTTTTATATTGAGTATGTTTAACAATTCAGTGACAAAATAATCCATGTAAATTTTATAATTCGTGTTTCGAAATAAAAAGCTCTTTTAATGTAAAAAAAAAAACTCTACAACTGATTTTCGCAGCGTATCATACATCTCACAGGTGCGCATAAAATGTGATTTTATTTTATTTTATATTTATCTTCACGGGATAATAAAAAAAAACAAGGATTACACAAAATTTCGTATCACGATTTTACGCGGTATTGATTTTTAAATGGGGTTGCATTTACGCGGTAGTACTCAGTGCTTTTAGGTAATTTATGGTCAAGGACATTAGTGGGCGAGTGAGTTATTCGAGTAAAACGCATCGTCAATCATTCGCGTGTTTATCGTATTTCAGAATATCAACTAGTTGCAAATACATATTGTCAAATATGGATAGCTTTTTTTATTTCGTACGGTTGTTCTGGTCCTTATTCTGCAACATAGTTACGTGTACGAGTATAAACATAAAGAAAAATATCTCAAAACATTAATAATATATTTAAAATGTAAGTCCTGAATTCGATGTTGAAAAATAGGAAGTGTTTTCATTTATTTATTACGTTGTGTTTTTTTTTGGATTCTAAGTAAAGCGAAAACTCCAATGTTTCTACAGTGATGTTCATTTTTATATTTTATTTTTGTATTTTTATTTATTTATTTTTTATTTGTACTTACACGTTTACGTATAGAAATACTTGTTCAAAAGTTTAGACCAGAAACCTTTTGAATCACAATTTGTCTCTAGATGATAATTTTGTGAGGCCATTTTTCAAAATTCTCAATAGTTTTCTCAAAATTCTGGAAAAATTTCCCAATGCTCTCTTTCCAAGACACAGAAACTGAATTTTTCTTATCCAAACTTTATGAAAATTCAAGTATAGATAGTCAATGATATGGGAAATATTTTGGCTTAAGAAAATTTTGAAAGTGTGAAAATAAATATTGCTTTTTTACTTTTCCCAGTTAATAGTGAAATATAAAACTGGCTGAGTAAATATAATATATTATATTTTTATTGTTTTAACAAAATTTATAAATTTTTAGTAAAAATTATTTATTTATTTATTTATTTATTAAAGATAAACGGGCATAAGCCCAGGTTACAATTTACGGTGTAATATATAAGAAAAACAACATATAACAAAATAGGTTAAGAAATACATAATTTTATAGAAGAAATGACGGATCCTCATTGGCTAACTTCATCATACGGTTGATTGGCTCGTTTATTAAATAATTAGTAGGGCATGGGGGAATAAAGAAAGTTTGTGAGTTACGAGTGTATCTTACAGGAACCCTAAAGTTGTCTAATTATTGTCTTGAATAAACTGAAGCTCTGTTCAGAATCGTCTAAATGAAGAAATTATTTATAGTTTTTTTAAAATTCAATACATCCACATAAGAGTATTTCACTCGAGTGTCGAGGAGCAAAGAAAGTCCCGACATGCGAAGTACATCCTTTTTGAATTTTGAAATTGTGGTGTTGGTGGGATAGTATGAAATTAAAATTGGTCAATTAGCTTAATCACTAGGTTTTGAAAAAAAACCGGATATATTGTGCACCATAGCCGTAACTAAGGATAGCGAAAGGGTTCCAATTGCGACCCCAAACGTTTATGAGGAGTCACAAGAATATAATCGTGTAACACTAAAGTTTTTGTTTACTATGAATACTATGTGTTGTATATGTTATTGCTACAGTCTGAAATGTGGCTAATGTGTACATTAGCCATACTACTTAGATAAAGTAAATAATCGAAATTTAAAATCATAGTTTCATTAATGTATATTAATTAATTGTACGGCATTGAGCTTCTTTCCGCTCCAAAATTACGTTCCGTTCGCTTATTTCAGAAGACTCCACTAGTTTCGCGTACCATATTCAAATCGAAAACTACCCATGATTTGATGTGCAACGTGGGAACATTTCGGTTTGATAATGATTTGCTACGAAAAACCACTTCGAATAATAGCCGGTTAATGTACAAAATTATGATTTTAAATTTCATTTATTTACTTTTTTCCAAGTAGTAATCCAAGTAGTAGCTAATGTGCACATTAGCCGATTTCGGCAGTGATATATGTTTTATGAAATTTCTCTCATGAAAAATTACTTGGGAAGGAATAAATATAAAATAACTTTAATTTAAATAAATTAAATTTGTTGGGAATCACTGTTCTAAAAGAAGAAAAAAAATTAAAAGAAATATCAAGTCGATAATTTAATAGCCCCTTCGTGCCCTTTCTTTTTTTGTTAGTGAATATTATTTATGATGAATACCAATATAACTTATATTTAAACTATGATTATGACACATGCTTATGAGTAAAGTGTACAATTATTGTTTAATTAATTTAAATATTTTAAATATTTAGTAAAGAAATTGCAATTCCTAAAAAAAAAAGGCCGGACATACTTCGCACCATGGATATACTTCACTTTCCGGGTGGGATATTCTTGGTGAGTGTATTGAATTTTAAATAAACGATAAATTGTTTCTTCAGTAAAACGATTCTGAGTAGTGTTTATAAAAATGTTATGTTAAAATTATATTGGGTATCATATTTACCATGGTTACCATATTACCGTGGTTACCACGTTACCAATGGTCACATTGGGCCCAATAATAACCAACAATTAAAACGATAAGTATCAACCCTTTGAAATAATGCAAACTTCGAAGAATGCTAAATATAAAGTACCATTCAGAGCCGAATTCGTATTCAAAAAGTGGTTGATCGAAGCTTTTGGATAGTATTTCTATACGCAAAAGTGTTCACAGAACGTCGGAAAAAAAAATAAACATCATTGTAAATTCATAAGATTCTTCGCTCTTCTCAAAATCTAAAATCTAACAATTTCTATCACTTTGACCGTTTATTGGAATGATTTTTGACCTCTCTGTTTGCCATGTACTTAAATCATAATGGAAGTCAGCACTCAGTATAAAATTACGTAAAAACCTGTTTATTCTTCATGTTAGCTTGACTGCACACACTGGCGACTTTGATTAATGTAAAATGTGGTTGTCTTGATCCCAAACTCTTCGAAAAGCAGTAAACTAAAATCTACCATAAAAAAAAAAAAAGATAAAATCATGAATAATCGATATAAACACGTTCTTGACACTGCAAAATAGTAATAAATGAACGTATCTCATTTAACGGGGAATTTCTTTCAACGGTCCCTAAAATAAAGTTATTCCTTTAATTAAATAAATGGTAATATATATATTATACATAATTATATTGCTACCAATACAATCGGAGTAAAAGTGTTTAAAATATCGATCTACAGTAGTTTTAAATAACTTGTGAGACTTGGAGGTGGAAGAGGAAGAGAGAGAGAAAGAGAGAGAGAGAGAGAGAGAGAGAGCATTTAATTTATAAATGTATAATTTTTTTTTTTTCTTAAGAAAGCGATTGGAAATGATAACCAGCCAAATAAAACAATATATATTCTTATAGATACATATTTTAATATATGAGTAATATATTTTAGTTTTTATATTTATAGGATTCTTTAGTAACCATCCGATTTTTAGCCTCATTTCTGATTTACCAAACATTTTTCACTTATTTTGTTGATTGATTTCATAATTTGTATTTGTATGATATGCTATAAGAAATTAAATTTACATTACACCGAGTCCGTTAAGCATGAACAGACATTATTATGCGCAATAAATACTAGACTTTGCTATAGGTATGATTTAACGAAAATCACTAAATAATATAAATTTGTATAATATGGTAATTATATACTTGTAAAATTATAACATAATGTAGAATTATTTAAGTTCACAACCGAGAGTGTTTATGGGAAAAAATATGGTAACCACTA
Source organism: Stegophylla sp. TES_Ste_2020 (assembly GCA_025469315.1). NCBI lineage: Eukaryota > Metazoa > Arthropoda > Insecta > Hemiptera > Aphididae > Stegophylla > Stegophylla sp. TES_Ste_2020. Next base: position 8,676 of record JAIPRM010011049.1, read on the forward strand.
ATTTTGGCTATGAACGAATTTATTATTATATAGAAAAATTAATATAAAAACTCAATTACAATAATAATAAAAAGTAAAGTAAAGTAAAGTATAGACAAAAAAGCCGGACATACTTTTCACCCCGAATATTCTTCTCTCCTTGGGTCAAATACTCTTGGTGGGTGTGAAAAATTAAAAAAAAAACGATAAATCATTTCTTCAATAAGACGATTCTGAACGAATTTAACGAATAAGAATAGTCGTCATTTTCAACTCACTTACCAAGAGTATCTGACCCGAAGAGTGAAGAATATCCGTGGTACGAAATATGTCCGGCTTTCTTGTCTATACTTTACTTTTTTTTATGTAATAAATGAAGAAAAGGAAAAACCAATTTTTTTTATTTTACGATATTTAAATTTTAAAGTGAGTTATAAAGATTTTCAAATTGTTTTATTTTCGACAATTATAACTCGCTTGAAAATTGAAATATCTTAAAAACCCACTTGGGAACACAGATAATGATGTTACTTTAAATTTTTTAAAGAGTCATTTACTCAAGTATTAAAGTTGATGATATGAAATTAATTCTGCCATACGCGATTTGTTATGTTGTACGCGTCCTCTTAATATTTCGTGAATTTTATTATGTCATTATATTATAATTTAATGTTATAATATTATATGTTAATTGTATTTATGTTAGTACTTTGTGAATTTTATTGTTGTTATAAATAAGTTTTTAATTTTTTTTTTTTTTTCCATTACCTAAAGATAGGTCATTGCCGAGATTAGTAGTTTATATTATTTGTCCCATTTTACTTTGGATTGTAAATTTTTATAATTTTATATCTATAATATTATTTATAACATATATTTGTAAACATAATTTTATACCTAATATTATATAACATAATATTATTTACGCGTACAACCTAAACTATTATGTGCCATTTTTCATATCTGCATTTCATCATTTCAATTTGTACGATCATTCTCCTTATCGTGTAGCAATGTGAAATATCCATGTGACTACTCAACTCTAGACTAATGGAAGTAAATAAAATATATACATATTTACATTATTATTATTAGCTTCGGATTAGTTTGTCCGGTTTTTTTCGTGTATTTTTACACATCAGACCACACATCATTTCAATTATTTTCTGTGAATTCCACTAAAATACCAAACAACTAAGACTTCTTCAAGCAGAGTCATTCTACTGCATTATAACTTAAGTTAACTGGGCTCACCAAGATGCAAAACATATAACCTATCATAAATGTATCTCCGAAAATATTTTTTGTCAAATTTTGGGTAGTTTTTTCCCTCTTAAAAATTGTAGAATAGAGAAATTCAAAAAATGACCTTTTTAAAGTACCAACTAGAGACAAATCCGGTGTCAAAAAGTTGCTGATCGAGACTTTTAGACAGGTATTTTTATACAAAAAAGTGTACACAGAAAAAAAATTTCAAAAAATAAGAAAATAAAATAAACAGTAAAAGTTTTGAACTGAGAATAATTTCTTGTAAAGAATATGAGTATATATTTATCAGCGGATGAAGTTATGTAGTATAATATATAATATACAATATACATACAGTAATATACTATCACGTGTGTAAGCATTGTAATTTGTATTATATAACGTACTAGACTATGTGTTTTACCAAAATGTAATAATGTGAAGTGCTTTCGTAAAGCACTTTTTGAGTTCGCAGTATCAATAGAAGGCTTCATATTGCATATTTATAATTATTTTTCTTTTTCTTTTTTTTAACTAATCGATAATTCGATAATTTTTAACTAATAAAAGTACTTGAAGTTATAACCGATAAAATATCCGAAGGTCAACTCAGGCCTGGATTGACGCATAGTCAAGGTTGGCACGTGTCTAGACTAGTAAGCCTAGTATAGGTCTACTTGTCCACGAGGAATAAACTTAACCCTTGATAGGGAGCTATTTTTCCATAAAATTATTCCAAAATTATTTCTAAAATGTAGGCATATTAAAAATGTTTATATATTATAATTTTGTCATAAAATTCTAAATCTTTAAAGATTTTACAAACTCATTATTCCTATCATTGCATTGTTTGATTCTTTTCGAGGCTACAGTTAAAAAATAATTGTAGTTTACATATCATCAGCGGCATGGTATGTATATGCATTGATTCAATCAATGGTAGAGACTGTTATCTAAGTAAGTCATTACAATGGTAAAAAGTAATATAAAGTAAAGCAATGATATGTAAATTAAAGTACAGACAAGAAAGCCGGATATACTTCGCATCACGGGTATTCTTCACTCATCGGGTTAGACACTCATAGTGGGTGTTAAGAACTTTAGAGAAACATCAAATAATTTTAGTATAGTATGTTGTGAATTTGTGGTATACCTAAATATAGTGCGCGTATAATATTTGTTATATTCTAACTTTTAATCACCAAAAAAAAAAAAAATACCTTAAGCGAAAAGCTTTTAATTAAGTAGGTAATTAAAATAGAAAAATGCAAGTGCATATTTTTGACTTTTTTCTGCATATTTAGTATTTTTTAGTGCATAAGTACATATATATTTGGGTGGAAGTAATGCCAACAAGTAATTCCCACCCGGTCGTCGGTGACATGGAAAAAAAAAGTACATATATATTTAATCATTTATAAGTGCATAAACATCCTTACCTTACTTATTAGATTCCGAGTGGAGCGAAAAAACTGTTGGTTTTACAATAATATAGTTTTCTTCCATTTTTTATGTAAACACAATTGCTACTTAAAAATGATTTCTGTATAGTGTGTATAGCAAATATTTGTGGTAAAGTATTTTGTTCGGGTGGTTTTTTTTTAGGTAATTTTTCAAAATCCTCAATAGATTTGCCAAGCGTAAGTAAAATAATTATTCTGTTATATCCCAAAACTAATATTGTTTAAGAATTAAAAAGTTTCAGCAATAATTTATCATAGAGTTTTGCGTTTTCTAAAATAATAAAAATGTAATTCGATTATCTGTTTTAAGATCCGCTAAGAATCGTTTTCCGAATACAATGATGTGTTAACTTTCACCTTCATCGTCTTCTACTTTTTTTTTACATAATATATTCAGTGGTATTTCCACGTATTTTTTTTGAGAGTATAATAAATTGTTTAGTCTAGTCCAAGTCCAAAACATGAACATTTAAAATTAAATATATATTTTCCTTATAATCTATAGGAGAATCGATGCAAAGGTACAGATGATTTCGATAGCATGAAAAATAATTAAATTTTAAGTACTTTATATTTTAATAAAAACACCTAAAATTTTGATGAGTAAAAACTACTATTTATTAAAAGTTTTAAATTAAATTAATGAAACAATCATTATTCGTAAACTGTAATAGTCACCAATTTTATACAAATAATAAAATATTAGGAGTTGACGACGATGGTCACGAATTTAATAAATATTTATCGATAGGTGAACTGCATTTGATCTAACTAATTCAATGATAATAATATTCGATTATCTGATTACTATCAATGCTGTAACTATGATTTTTGGGGCCCCGGACACAGTCAATAAAATTAATGGGGTCCTTAGTGCTCGTGCACGTAATATTTTTTCATAGACACATGAATGAATGTTTCGAAGGATATTGATGTAAACAATAGCACACTTTTCCAGAAAGCAGTGCTTTAACAGTAAGTTGGTGTTCGTTCTTTAACAATCAAACAAATGGACTGTACTATTATTTAACACTGCAGCCGGTCGCTTGCGAATTCATTATTACCAAACGTTTTATAGCGTTTCGTTTCTATGTCAATGGCGCAGAATCATTTTGTAGTTACATAATATAATGTACTAAGTGTATATAAACTGAACTTCCAGTGAGTGAACACGTCGAGTCAACAATGTTGGGATCGATAATTCTAAATCAAATGTTTAAACCCAACGGAGGTGGTTTGATTTCCGTCTTGGCAAGAAAATAATAATAATCGTTTGACATTTGTACAAAATTATAATAGATTTTTCGTGTATATTAAAAATAAGTAATTGTTTAACTGAATTTGATGGATGTGTGATATTTTGGTAAATAGATCCGTATTTATCGAAAATCTAACGCTATTATAATATTATATCGTACGCGTTTATTGTTTAATTATTTGAACGCTACATTTATAATGTAATTGATAGAGATAATGAATTATTACCAATAATTTATTCGATAATGAATGAATACAAAATATAAATGACACAATGTTATTTGACAGTAGCATAGGCAATATAATTTTCGAAAATTATGATTCGTAGTGTTTGAGAATAAAATATAATGAGTTGGTACAGACATGAAAGTATTAAAATATTTACATTGTAACTAATATCTTGAGGTTTCATAAATGAAAAAAAAAAATATTATAAAAAAGGTTTACGTCATAAATATTAGATTAATAACTAACGAGATATATAAAAAAAAAAAGCCGGACATACTTCGCACGATGGGTGTACTTCGCACGACGGGTGGTATTCTCTTGACGGGCGTATTAAATTTTAAAGAAACGATAAATCATTTCTTCAGTAAAACGATTCTGAA
>JAIPRM010011050.1:0-13230 GCA_025469315.1 Stegophylla sp. TES_Ste_2020
CTATCTATGTTTAAATTTTCATAAAATTCGGATCAAAAAATGATGGTTTCCGAGTCGTTTTTGTCAAATTTTGGGTAGTTTTTTCCAAAAAAAACATTGAAGAATTGAGAAATTCAAAAAATGACTTCTCTAAAGTACAATCTAGAGGCGAATCCGGTTTTAAAAAGTTATTGATCGAAACTTTTGGACAAGTATTTCTATACGAAAAAGTGTTAACAGAAAAAAAAAAATAATAAAAATAAAAAAAATAAAAATAAACATCATTGTAAAAACACTAGCTTCTTCACTTTGTTCAGAATCTAAAAAATAAATAATATATAGTTCTATATAATATATTATTTACACAAACCAGTGTTCGGCCCTCAGTACTTTTGTAATTCAAGTATGGAAAAAATACAAAATACATATTTTAGTTCTTTGGAATTTCGATGATTACTTGAATATTTTAAATTGTACATTAATTTGTACTTTGGACTTTGACAATATGAAAGTAAAAAATATTTTGTATTATTTACATTGTATTACACATTTTATTTTATATTACTTTGTTTTATTTTATTCCATATTATTTATTATTTTACAGTACACAGGTATACAGAATTCAATGTTTTTACTTCTTCTATTGATTCTTGTCATACATAAAGTGTAATTTGGGTTTCAGTTTTTGACAAATGCAAAATAGTTTTGTATTTTATACTTTGAGGTTTAAAAATTACGAAATACAATTATTTATAAAAACATGTTAAGTGAAAGGATATATTTACATTTATATTTTTGTTAAAATTAGTTGAGTTAATTTTTAATAATTTAACCATTCATTTTTAAAACACGTAAAATTGATTATTCTTACAAATAATGTGAACTGGACATGGATTATTCTGTTTTTATATTGTTAAACCAGCTAAGGACACCATTTACGGGGGAGGGGTGCAGGGTGTATCATATTTAAAACTCAAATGGTGCCACTGCGTTAAACATACTCGATATAAAACTGACAATTATTGTTCTGTATAACTACAGCTCCTCTCGGAATAGGTTTATTAAAAGTATCATTTATTGTTTCTATAAAATTTAACACACTCGTCAGCCACCGAATTCCACCCGAGGAGTGAAAAATATCCATTGTGTGAAGTACATGTGTTAAAAAATAAAAAATAGAAACGATGAAGTCAAAAATGACTTCAAAAATGAAGAAAAAGCTGTAATGATTTTCGAGTATAGTTTCGACAGATGGCGATCGAGCGAAATGTGATATCGGGCAGTGATCTAGCGCGTGAACAAAAATTTGTACAGGAACAAAAAAAAAAAAATAAAACCTTTCAACTGTCGTGAAGCCGTTACGCAACATACAGTGCACATTTATCAATAAAACGTCACCGACATGATTACATAAATACCGTTTTAATGCATGCCACACTAATGAGTCGATAATATTTCAGCGAGCCAAAAACAGACTCAAGATTTAATGACGCGTTAACTAACAGTTTAAAGAATCAATATACCCATATTGTTATATACGTATACCTAGGGCCGCTCTAATATAGTACTTTATTTTACTCCAAAAACGTATAGAGCAAACTGAATTTAATTTTAACGAATCGTTAGCGCTTTAATGGTTCATTATAATCGCTGCAACGAACGAATCGGTCAATATGTGTGGGGTTTTAAAACGTATACGACATATGTATTTCGCGTGGGCGGCAGTAAAATTGTTTTCCACTCGACATATCTAATACACAAAACGTTATGTGCCCGAAGAGAAAACAAATCAAGGTTACGCGAACGATTATGGTAATGGTTTATGATAAAAATTAAAAATCATACATTGGATGTTAACAACAAAAAAATATACCTACTGAATATTAATATATTAAATATTATGTTATGTCATCCAATACTGATTGGATTTAGATCGAATTCAAGAAAATCATGATATAATATACTTTTAAAAATATATGAAAAAATATCATATTTGCAACTAAACACTTTTTTTAAATCAAAAATAATTTCTGCTTCTGAAATAGATTTATTCAAAATATTATGCTTGTATAAAATGTTGAATTACGGGAATGATGAACATAATGTCAAAAAATAAAAAATAAAACAAATTATAAAATTGTAGGCTCTTACAGAATTCGACTAATGTCTTTAATGATCCACCTAAATCTAGCTGTGTTCCTCGGAAGATTTCTTAATCTTTGTTTTTAAATTTTTTAGTTTGACTGCAACCGTCGTAATCACTCGATAGTCAAATAAAATTAGTTGAATTTAAAATGAGATATATTTTTTCCCATAATTTGATGAATATATTTTTATGATCTTATCAAAAATCACATTTTTCTAATGAATTACTAAAATGTAAGCCGTAATGTTTAAAAACTATCATAGGAAAAGTTATTAATTCAAAAATAGAAAAAAAAATGCATTGTTAAACTGTATTAATAACTGTATATTTACATAGAATTTAATTATAAATGAAATCAAGGTAACTCACAGACCGTTTAAGAAAATGCTAATAACAGCTATTGAATGAAAGTTTTCTGAAGTTTTTTTAATTATATTGTTTTAAGTATCAAAAAAACAAAAAACCTTATTTTTACTTGTTTAAAAAAAAAAATCAGTATGACATATTTCATTAAATGTTATACAATTATAATTATGATCAAGTAATTATAGGTATTATTTAATTTTGTTTTACATTAAGTTTGAAACAGACCCCTTTTTAGGGCCAACAAATCGTACAAGATACGGGAATAGGCGACCAAAGCATTATCAACTATATAGTATATCTGCCAAGTATATTTATTTTATTTGGGTAGGTACTGAAGATATACTTTCAAATTATACGTTTCTAATTAGAGGCGATACGAAAAAAGTAAAAAAATAAATAAAATAAAATTTAAACATTGAAAACGTTGAACAAAAACGATATATTATAATATATTGATAAACGAATAAAAATTAAAATCGTTTTCCGTCACTGAATTACACCCTATCGTTTGCTAATGTACGGTGAACGTGGACCATGAACTATCGTGTTTATAATTTTTTTTGAAATCGATTTTTCGTTTGACAATTTCCAATCCGCACTAGGATTTTTTCGACAAAAAAAAAAAAAAAAAACAACAAACAAGCAATTTTTGTTACATCGTACCCGTTATATTATATTCTATAAACAGACCAATAGCTTGTAGCATTGTTTGCCTACACGTCACTCCTTAAGTATGAAAACAGTTTTTATTTTCGGGCGTTAAAAATTATTTCATTCATATTATTACATTCAGTAAATCGCATCAAACATCGTTACGTTTTGTACATTGTATACAATATGTTTTATAAATACTAAAATATAAATATCATTTAACAATTTAATATAATATTATGTATAAATACGTTTTATTAAATCCGTAACAAATAATTTTGTACAAACACCTTTGTTTACACTAATTAAAAAAAATTATCATTATCGTTATAAACGTAGCGTACCTTAATGCTCCGGTGGAGTTTAATCTTGACGTTTTTTTTTTTTTTCTTTTGTCATACAATCTCCATTCGACGGTGTTTTGCATTTTTGATTAGATCATTACGAATAAAAATTTGTCTAATTAATATACATTGGGTCTTTACTCCATCGTTAAATTAAAGTCGCATTTATTTTGACGATTTCGTGTGTGACGTTAGAAATATTTTCGTAGTTAAACTATTGTTGTTCTTCTTTTTTTAATCATCGCGTTTCAAATATTATATTATTAAAAAAAAATTAAATTTTTTACGGAACATTCCACTAGTGCGAGTAAAAAAAAAATAAGGGACCAAGCCTTCAAAGAAATATACTTCTCTCTTTTTTTTTCAAAATATGTCAAAACTTTATAATAACTCATTGCATTGAAATAGAAAATGAAAGCGCTTTGATTTAATTCACCTCGTATGAGTGTAATTCAGAGCTTAACCAATTATGATTTTTAATGGTTTTGAATAATAACGGATTATCAAAACTATCGGCTTTAATTGTGGCTTCGTTGCTAAAACCAATTTTTGAGAATACCGTTATTTACCTATTAGCTATTACAATAATTTTTAGATCGATAAACTTGGTATTTTGTACATTTTTTTCTAGAAAATTTCTTCAATTTTTAAGTACTAAATCGTTTATTTTTATCGAATGGCTAATCAGAACTAAAAATTTTTGGTTTCCATTCTGTTTTAAAAAAACTTGTTTTGTTTATAGTTTTTGCTGGTGAAAAATGTAATAACTTATACCGGTTATTTGAAAATCGGTACCGAAATTCGACATCAATCATACTTCCAGCGCTTATTATTGGTATAAGCAAAAAATTGTTTGACAACTCGGCTTGGTGACATCGTTAGTATGTTTATAAATTAAATTAATTACATAGTTATTATTGACATAACGTGTTAAGTTTAAAATTATCGACTTTAAAACAAAAATAAAATATAATTAGAAACTACCTGAAATATGATTTAAACGTATATAACATCTAATCATTTAACGTTTTTAGTCCACTATTAAATTAAATTTATCATTTTAATTTTACCTGTTAGTAAAAAACTTGTTTACTAAATTCTTAGCAAGTTACTTACATCAACTATAATAATAATATTTATGTTATTTGGGTAGCAATTAATAAGTAACATAATAATGCGCTATAATTGTTATTATGTAGGTACTGTATTGTTTAGTAGACATTTAGCCTATTGTTTTATTCATAACACCTATTATAAATTTAATTGTTTTACAATTTACTCGGTGTTATTCCATTTTGTTTTTGTTTTGTTTTTTACTGTGTACCTACTAAAACTATAATTGCAATGAATAATGTCTCGGATACTCTATTTGTTTTCATTAGTTTGAACTATCCGGCCGACGAACGACAAAAACAAATAGAAGTTGATTAAATAGGATTCTTGATTACCGTCAGAATTTAATTTTAAAACGTTCTCGTTCCTCCCCCCCCCCCCCGTTTGAATAATATTAAAAAGTCGTTTTTATTCGTTTCACTATTTTAGTGGGCTATTATCGAATAATAAATAACGATCGTACTATACTTTTCTTCCAAACGCGGTATTTACATATTTTCAATATAAATAAAATTTTGACCTTTTTCAATAGTTAACAGACACGCAATTGTAGTTCAATCTTAGGTGATAATATTTTTTTTTACGATAATACGAGATATTATTTATTTGAACTAACAGTTAAGTATAGTAGTCATTTTTATAAAAATATTTAAACACGTTAATTAATCATAATTATTACCTTATGAATTATAAGAAATTCAATTATTTCAAAGCGATTTATTTAATGATTAATACACACAATGCATATTAAGATAGTATTCAATTATCTAAAAAAAAGGCCCCATAAAGTTTAGTCTGGTGCCCTGGTGTAAGTATTATCCAACACACCCGTTAATTGTGCCACTGACCTGCGCTCAGTATTTAAATTGTTGAGAATGACCTTTATTTTACTATAGTATCTACTACCTACCTACCGCGTGGACCTTTTATAGTTTAATACGATTTTCAAGGAAAAAATAAAATGAATGATAAATAACTGTCATGATAAATATACTAATTCGATAACATGAATTTTAGATTCTGAACGAAGTGAAGAAGCTAGTGTTTATACAATGATGTTTATTTTTTTTTCTGTGTACAACTTTTCGTATGGAAAATCTTGTCTAAAATTTTAGATCAATAACTTTTTGAAACCGGATTTGCCTTTAGATTGTTCTTTAAAGAGATTATTTTTTGAATTTCTCAATTCTTCATTTTTTTTTTTTTTTTTTGAAAAAACTACCAAAAATTTGACAAAAACGACTCGGAAACCGTCATTTTTTGATCCGAACTATATACAAATTTAAACATAGATAGAAAATAATATGAGAAAGATTTTGGCGCAAGAATATTTTGGAAATGTGAAAAAAAAAAAATTCTGCACATTTTTCTAACATTTCTTTTTCTCATTTATTTTTTATATTAATAACTTTCTACGTTCAGAATCGTTTTATTGAAGAAGTGATTTGTCGTTTCTTTAAAATTCAATACACCCGTCAAGATAATCCCACCCGACGTGCGAAGTACACCCATCGTGCGAAGAATGTCCGGCATTTTTTTTTTTTTAATTAAAAGAAAAAAGAGATCGTCTTAAAATGATCAACGATTCACCAAAAATGTTATCGCGAGACCAACTTTCAGGTGTTTTTTGGGATCTTCTGATGTACGAGCGGAACACTGGAAGTCGTATGGAAAATTCCCGTGAGATCCCCATGGGATTTTTCTCCACTTTAAGCCCTTCGCGTGAACACATCGATGACGAGTGCGCGAGTCGAGGGCCCGCGTCCGCCCGGGTACTTGTCGTCCGGACGATTAATGATAATAATATAATACATATTATTATTATTATTATTGTTATCATAGAAGTGTGCCTGCCATCGACGAATATTCTCACGGGACCCGCCACCGCCGACGATCAGACAATAGGATACTTTAATATATTATTTAATATAATAATATTATGCTGTACTATACGTATACTTATGCGCTACAGTCGTACGCCGGGTGATGACAATATTAATTGTAATAATAATAATAATAGTATAATAGGGAGGGGTAGGGTAAGAGCAGAGTGAACGCACACAACGACCATAGTATAATAACGACATATTATTATTTTTTATCTCCTCTCTAGTTAACGGCACGCAAACTGCAGCAATGCCACTGGTGCGCAGCTACACACAGACAATAATCATATTGTTATTATTATTATTATTATTATAATAACGTTATTATAGTATCACACGCGGTTGCACAAACACTACGACGACGGTGACGAGTACAGTCAGGAGACACCTGACTGCGGTACATAATATTTCAAAATTATATTCCTCCTCTTCAGGTACATCTCATTCATTCAGCAGGGATTGCGCTAGTGTGCAGTAAAACGCATAATAACTGTGCAGTTCTAAAACGATGATAAAATTCAGTACTGTGCAGTCAGGAGCGTATTTACTTTAGGCCTAAGGGTTAACCGAGGCTCTAGCCTAGGGCCTAGAAGACCTATAGCCCTGAAAATTTTGTTGAATGGCCAAATTTCCAGCAGATTCATTGTTTTTTTTAAAAAAATTTAATTATGTTCAACTAATTTATTTATTTTATGATATTTTTTATACTAATAGGTAATACGTCTATAGTTGACTCTAGCTTTTTGGCATCGTTTTCTTTCATTTACTCGGTTATATCGAAGCACCGATTTTGTTTATATACGTAGTTTTTCAATGTTTTCAGCAGAACCATAAAATTTTTCCCCGAACATTTCTCATCATCACTATACAATAATAATATCATCAACAATTATTATTTTTATTATTGAATTTTAAGCTATTTAAGGCTAATACACAGTGTTATTGATGAATTGTAGTAAATACTTAACATATCTTACATGAGCCAAAGACTTAGCGAGACACTCTACGAGTTATTTTGTCAATAATTTTTACATTAAATTTTCGATTTTTAACTACATTTATCGATTTAAATGAGTGACAGCAGAAAACATCTAAATGGTTCTACAAAATTAAAAATTTAGCAATGTTTTTTATAAAATAAAATTTAAGAAAATTATTCATGAACAGTATCACACTGTTCTGCTAAAACGTCCGTTCAAACATAAACAAATTTACAGTGAATGCGATGAACAGAACATCATTCGAACGGTTTTGCTATTCTCAGCATAAAATATACAATTTATAGTTTGTTATGAAGACGTTTTCAATTAATTTGCTTTTAAAATAATCCGCCATTTCGGGAAAAAAAATGTCAAAAATTTTACAAAAAAGACTCGGAAACCATCATTTTTGACCCAAACTTTATGAAAATTAAAACATATTTTATATTTTAAAACACATTAACATTTTTGTAAAACACAGATTTTCTAAAAGTTTCATATTTTAAAACATAGATTTTTAATTCTAAAACTCGATTTTCGAAAACGTGCACTTAAATTTTATTAAGTATGTTTAATAATTTAAATTCGTAAAAAAATGATCAATTTTGTGTGATTTGGAACTTAACGCACTTTTAATAATAAAAAATGGACTTTATTGATTTCAACGAATATTTAATATAATAAGAGCATCACACAAATGAAATTTTCTAACGGGAAAATACTTGACACTTTCTTATCAGAGAACTTTTTCTGTCAGAAAAAGTGTTTCGCATAAAAAACCCTATAGTTAATAAATAATCGTTTTAAAACCACTGATTTTTTCGCTCCACTCAAAATCTTTAAGCCATTTTACATATTATACTGTCACCATTTCCATCTTCATTGTGATAATTTTTGTTTAGTCTTGTCAAAATTTCTGTGATAAATTAATTGACTGTACCAATTTCGTAACTGACAAATATATAATTAGATTTGGATAATACTCCATTTGGGCTTCAAGCACTTTTGAAATTATTTAATGAATTAACGTATTTTAATAACGTACGACGTTAATAAGTCAATAAACGAAACGTTTCTATACTCGTATTAAACGATCAAATTGAACGGAAAATATATTTTAACATAATAACTTACACCAGGGAGTTCTTTTTTTTGTTTCCATTTTAGGATCTCGGATTTTACTTCCGGTCAAAACAGAAATTTCGGTCGCACCTTTCGTCCCTTGTACTTTTTAGCTGTTTTCGCGTATCACTGGGTTAGTGCGTCGCGTTCGCCAACTGTTCTCTGGGAGCCACGCGAGTCGGACACGGTTTTCTGCACTCGGCCCCGAATGGAAAATATATAAAATATATATGTATATAAAAAAAAAAAAAAGAAAAAAACGTTCCGTCACAATCCGTTGAGTTATTCACACGGACGAGCGTCATTGCGGCGATGACTCGGGCTAAATGAGAGAGAATGACAGAGGGGGGGGGGATACCGAAAAAAAAAATTATTACTATAATAATATAAAGTACTACGGAACAAAACAAATATCAAAAACCAGCGTCCGACCGCGATTCGTGGTAGCCGTTTTCGTGATGAATGTATAACATATTGTTTCAAAAACGCAGTGCCCCGAGGCGGCCACACGCGCACTGTCTACGCCACAGCCACGTCTTTATTATAATAACAACACAATATTGTTTGAATATTCGACCGATTCGGACGTACGAAAAGAACATCCGAACCGCTCGGTTGCGTTTCGGTTGTGATTTTTTTTTTTTCCACGGACTTACGTGAAATTTTTATTTTCACACAGGCCAAGTGAGTTTTGAATCCACGCGCACATTACACGGTGCCAACTCGTTATGATTTAACCCCGTACGATGCATAAAGTTGAATTTTTTTCCATACACAATATAAAAAAAACACTAACCGTAGCCTGTAAATGAAAATGAGGTTCTATGTCGTGGTTATGAAATCGTTCAAGAAACGGTTTTTAAATTTCAAAATTGTGTAATTTGGTAATTACTACTTTGTTTCATTGCAAAATCAGATAATTGTATATATTTTATCATACTTATAAAATAATAAACTAACTGACTGAAATATTAATGCATAGCCTAAATTACCGGGTCTAGAGATTTTAAATTTTGCACAGTTATTCTTTAAACAACTACAAAATATTTTTCAAAATTCAACCCCAAAATGGATGAAAAAAGGATTCAAAGTCTCACATATCGATAGTGTATACTATATTAATTGTTTTGGTTGCTACAGATCAGGGGTGGCCAACCTTTTTATATATTGTGCCGAATAAACAAATTAAATATGGAGATGAGTCGTAAAGTATCAAATTTTATTTTTTCTCCTTAACATAAAATGGGTCACTATAATGTTAAGGTTTTACAAAACTTACAATGCGTTATTATTAATTCAGAAGTAGCCATTGTGTCACAAAAGGCAAGCATGCCACAGGTTGGTCACTCCTGTTTAATGTTTGTAAAAAGCTTAATCGTAACCAATCAAATTATTTACCTACTATCGTATTATATGCGGGCGAAGTCGGGCTATTCAGCTAATATATAATTACAATATAATATATGTGTGTACACATATTATGTTCTCATTGAAATTTGAACTTTATTCCGTACGGTTTGATTCCTGTGTGTATAATTCTATAATCACGTTCACTGTAATAGGGACATCGCTACGAATCCGTGAACAGTAGACACGTATAGCCATCTACCTTCGCGAATATCAACCTTTTTTCGTGTTATATTGATGTTTAGCACTCGAAACACGCTATACATATAATTATACACGTGTGTTAACGTGTGTATACTCATTGCCACTATACAGTGTCTTTCATTAACTGCACCAGTGTGTTTCAAATCAGTAACTAGGTAATTAACATTTAAAAAAAACATTTGCTTGGATAATTTAAAACTACATAGATCTTTATAAAAAATTTAAAATAAATTGTTTCTATTTTATGTCTCCAATGATACTTTTAAGTTTTAACTAAATATTTTTGTTGAAAATTTTTTTTTTCTGAAATCATCGATAGTTAAGTTTTGTAACTCTTTCCCCGGTCCCAAGAATTTCCTATTTAAGCAGTACGAAAAATTGTTGTTGAAATGGAATATTGTCGTGAATAATTCAATGTTTCTATGCATAAAATTATGATATTTTCTTTATGTATACACAAAAATAATATCATTAGTGTTATTTTCTAATTTTTGTCTTAATTCATGCATACCTTTTTCAAATTATACACAATACATACGAGTTTATTATTTTTATTTTTATTATTTATTATTTTTACATATATTATTATAAATACATAGGAATTAATAAATATTACACTGTCTTAAAAAAAATACATTTTTTGAAATTTTAATTTGGATAACTCAGACTTTTTTTCCTGTTCCTTTAATTAAATTTTTAATCTTTTCAATTTAATTTTTGAGTTCAACTGTAGTTCATCAGATAATGAGGTCTAGCAACTGACAAACGAATAAAAAGTTAATAATTCGTAAATGAAAAGTAGTTAATTCGAGTGTCTGAGCAGTTATGCATGTTATACATTTTATGAATATTACGCAAGTTTTTTTTTAATAATAATAATAATAAAAGCCTTTTACTATTTTTTAAAATATTTATGTGATCACATCAATGCATTATAATATTATACTATTCAACGTGATCTGCTTGCACTTCCATCGCACAGGACACGTAGTTAAAAACTGTTCACATCGACAACCCATTTCCACACTTGGAAAAAATGACAATCGGAGTGGTTCGACACGGTTGGCCGGACGACAAATCGACGATCGCATTAATATTATGATGGAAATTAGATCTATCGTAATTGCGCGCATCTACGTATAAATCACTGGAAATACGATTGGACGGCGAACTGCTGGAACGCGTAATTTACGTCCTTCGACTGCGATCCGTGTAAAAACACTATCGTGTATAATAATATGTAAATAATGGAAAACGCTCTTATATTCAAATCCATTTCAGTCGATGGACGTTTTCGAAAGCGATCCGCCGATGCCGATACCGCACTACGAGTCAATTTATTTCCCACGAATGACAAACGGGGAGGGGGGGAAGTCCTTTTCGTAATAACAATAAGAAAATTCGATCCATTCACGCGTCACAATTGTCGTCACACGCTTTACACGAAGCCTAAAATCATGGGATGGTCAACGTTTGTCCGTGTAAACTTACAACAAATTTTATTCTACGTTTTTTACCGGTGGTTTTCTGTAGACTAAAAACGGGGAATGGTAAATTGGGTCCCAAATGACCTTATCTCGGTAAATTGGGTCCCGAGGAAAAAAGGTAATAGGTAAGTTGAGTCCCGGTAGTAGGTAAATTAAGTCCCGGGAAATATATTATTATTATTATTATTATTATTAAAAATTCCGTCTGTGCAGTAAACGGTATATGTGAGAAGGAATTTAATTTAAATCTTGTTAGTAGAATTTCAAAAATCGAAAAGTGACCTCTTTAAAATACCATCTCGGATACATTACCTATAAGAAAAGATGCTATACAAAAAATATTTGTAAAAAATTACATCTCTATTATTGTCATCGTCAATTATATGTAAATATGCATAGTAAACATTATCAAAAAAAAGAAAAAAAATTTAAAAAAAATTATTTAAACTTAAACTTAAATGATAATAGTGATATATATATATATATATATATATTTATTTGTTTATAATGTTTGATTATCAATCGGTGTATAGAATTTATTGGTGTCTGTAGATAGGTAAGTAGGTTTATAGCCGGGACCCAACTTACCTACCACCTTTTTATACCCGGGACTCAATTTACCGCTTTCAAAGGGTACCCAAATTTTTGCGGACCCAATTTACCTAGCTCCCTAAAAACTTAAGACACGCATTTAAAAATTCCAAATCGTTTATAGAGAAGATGGAGTCCCTCGTACGTTCCGGCCAATGTTGTACGTGAAGGGGAGCTGCGCTTTAAAAACATTACAAAAAATAAAAATTGTGTATTTATAATAATATAGGTATGTATAAAATTAACATATAAAAAAATAAATGTATAAAATAAATATAAACATATAAAAATAAATATTACAAATTTTTGGTTAAAATTATTATTATTTTATTCAAGCGTATAAGCTCCTCAACTCAGAAACTATAAATCAAAGAGTCTCGTAACACGTGTTCAGTGATTACATTATTGTAAAAAAATCGACACTAATAGTGTACAATTTATTCAAAACTCTATGGAAAATATTTCAGTGCTATTATATTTTTATATTCATAACTGACAATGTGTACACAGAGGTGGATTGAAGAGCCATTTCGACTTGGAAAATCTGCCCATATACTACTTTATCATTAATTATAAAATCTAGTAAAACGATTATTTTAATGTAACTAAAAATACTTTTGACACTTTCTAAAATTTATATGAACTTCAAAATTATTTTATTTAACAACGTGCATTTACTATAATTCGTTAAAAACATATTTTTTATCACCATTAGCACAAATTATCTATATTAGGATGACCATATTTAAGAAAATAAAATACAGGACAAAAATATTTTTCATAGTATTTTTAAATAAGTAAGTATTTATTATATATATATATATATATATGCTTTTGAATCGTGACAAAAGTATAATTTTTAAACTACCTATTATAGATTAAATTTAAACACATAAAAACATTATTTTGAAAAACATAAAATAACATAATGAAACTAAATTGATACTTTTTAAA
>JAIPRM010011051.1:0-13230 GCA_025469315.1 Stegophylla sp. TES_Ste_2020
AAAATTACAAAATATATAATAAGAAATTAAAAAAAAAAAAAAAAAAAAAAAACCTATTAGGTTATACAAATATTTATACTCTAATTATCATAATATTATTACATCTCTTGAATTGCGTTTTCTTCAGCGCGTATTATGTACACTGCGTTAGTGTGATTTCATTATTATGAGTATTTCATCTTTTTAACGTAACGTTTACGATCGATGCGATATTAATCATCAAAGAAACGATAATGAGTTTTGACTCGATTGGGGAGGGGAAAGGAAGGGCGGCGGAAATTCGAAAATCGCATTCGAAATCGTATTAATCAATTATCTCTTCTCTTTTGACACAGTCGACGACGTCGTCGAGCGTACACACCCGCCACAGTGTATTGGCGGGTAATTATAAAATTACTTGTGCGTAATAAACGATTATATCGAGACGTCGTCGTCATCATTATAGCAACGTCGTTTATCGAACCGTTAAAATTTTGTATTTTTATAACGAGCCGTTAAATTCCGAACGAAATGGTATTTTACAATCGAAATGTCACCATCATTATTTATAGGCACGTGCTCGTCGTCCTGAACGCGTACAATATATTATTATAATAATTAGGACTAGGAGGGACTTATAGAAGTTTGCATGTTTTTCAAAAATCATTCAAAACATAGCTTAGTAGTATATAAATGCGTTTTATAACAGCAGGAGTTGTATACAGTTCTGTTTAATTTGCATGTTTTGCATATTTAGCTCTTTTTTCGATATATATAAGTGCATATTTCGATTATATTTGATTTTTAAGCGCATATTTCACATATTTAATTTGAGTTTTTTTGGTGTCGGATAATTTTTGTCTGAAATTCTGAAGAGATTAAATATCATCTGATATTTTTATTTGTTTAAATGTAAGCTTAAAACAAAAAAAATTTTTTTTGAAAAAAAAAAGAAATTTCATAAATAATAGAAGAAGGATTTAATAACACATATTAAAATATATTATACAATACAATTCTTAAATGTTTTGAGATTTATAAATTAATGTTTTATAAGAGATTATTTTAGCATTTTTGTATATATTTCGTAAATTTTATATTTGGTACATTTTTAGAGCATAAATGCATGTATATTTTAAGTTTTTCAGAGCCATAAGTCCCTAGCCCTAATTATAATATACTCACGTTCTATAATTTACTTGTGCGTTGGAATTCACTCTAAATTGACCGACATTTAAAAGTATTTATCAAAATATGTCAAATAGTTTTGCTTCGGAATATAAGTATAAACGACAAAGTTTTACGCTCGGTCAGGCGCCCGACCGAATGTAATACATTTTTCTAAACGCTTAACATACGTTATTTATTTATTTGGGTAATTTTTTGAATTTTGAGCATTATTTTTGAAAAAATTATCGACAATAATTTATACAGAGAGAAATAATAGTATTAAAAGTAATATAAAAATATTAAAGTTATTCGTTTCTTCGCGTGCTCGTGATAATTCAAACGGTAATATGTTCCAAATAATCAGCAGCATGCAACAATTCGTTATACAATATAATTATTTTGACTTTTTCGGTTACATCTAGGAATGATACAGAAATAGCATATTTTTGTCTTTTTCTTCTATTCATAAGTAGATAAACTAAAAATCTGTTCTATGACCTTGTACTTACATACTTGTGGTATTTTTGTTTGCATATTTTGAGAATTTTTTTAAGAATAGCGTATTAATAATTTCTTGTGCATATAAATGCGTTTTTAGTGAAATTCATCCCATAAAACAAATGATGATCACAAAATCTGTAGTCAAATATTGCGTCTTTGAAAACTAAAATTTAAAACGAACACTCAATAACTTCTAGTATTATTCATTTACAAAGGAATAATACTTAAACAGAAATATTTTTATACAAATTTTCGATTTATTTTTCCCGTGATATTTGTAAGCATATTTTTTCAATTTAACTTCTTATAAATTCTCATCCTTAGTTATGTTCAAGTAACTATTTTGAAAAATGCTGGACATACTTCGCATTATTGGTTATACTTCGCTCCTCGTTGGTGATACATACTTTGTGGGTGTGAAATATTTAAAAAACTTTATATCATTTTTTAATAAAACGATTCTGAGCCGAGCTTCAGATTATTCAAGACAATTTTGCTTAAAAATTATAAAATTTGTTAAGATTAAAAAAAAAAAAAAAAAAGAAAAGCATTTTTAAAAGTTGTTATTCGAAACATTTGGACAAAAATTTCTATGTAAAAACGTGTGCACATGAAAAAATATATACATTCATCATTGTAAAAACACTAGCTTCTTTACTAAACATTTAAAATAAGACTTAATCAAACATATTGACAAAACTAGGCAAATGTAGGAAAGAATATGAACCGTAATTACTGGCATAAGTTAGATAAGAGGAATTTTCGGGGAAATTAGAGGAACGATGAGAGGAATATTAGGAATGAGTTGGAATGAGGATTACCACTACACAATGTAGACCGCGTACAAATTATTAATGTTAATGAAAAAAAAAAAAAGATTCAAGCATAATAATACGTACAAATTTTATTTTATTATTAACCGTCATAATAATTTATTCACCTTACACACTTGTGTTTGTATATACGCATGCGACTGAATGCCTGTGTAATTATTTTTATTAATATTACAATGGGTGCACTTCGTGCATACAGTCACCACGTTAACTAAGTAAACACATAGCAAACAAATGAATTTCCCGGGTAAGACCTCGGACACTTTCGATTACAAACGAATCACTAATAAAACAAACGCGAGGGCGTTTGTTACATTATAATATGTATTATATTGTTCGGAGGAAAAGAAACATGTTCCTGTACCAGTGTGCACGTACATACGAAGCATATGGGCGATCGGATCGTAATATATATATATATATATTGTATAAATCATTTTGAATGAAGCTAAAAAGGTATATAAATGAATTGAAAATTCAGTAAAAATCTTAAAAAGCTATTTTTAATGTCTCACAAAAAAATGTATATCACTTTGTTTTATTTTGATTACTATACCTCAATAGGTCGTAGTTGTTATAATATCCTCAGATTGTAATTTTATAAAAATATAATATAAATAAAAAAGCCGGACATACTTCTCACGATGGGTGTTCTTCGCACGATGAGTTTTCTTCGAATGTTCTTGGTGGGTGTATTATATTTTAAAGATACGATAAATTATTTCTTCAATAAGACGATTCTGATCGAAAGAAGTTAATAATATAAAGAACAATAATAGTGGTCATTATCAACATACTCACCAAAAGTATCTGACCCGAAGAGTGAAGAATATCTGTGGTACGAAATATGTCCGGCTTTCTTGTCTATACTTAACTTTACTTTGCTTTACTTTTTTACCTAATATTTATATATTTTTTTCGAGTGCAAAACAAAAAAGTGTGTACTTCGCTCGTCGGGGTGTTCTTCACACGTCGGGTGGGATTCTCTAGACATTGTATTGATTTTTAAAGAAACTATAAATCATTTCTTCAATAAAACGACTCTGAACGAGGGAAGTTAATAAATAAATGAGAAAAAAAAATGTTAGAAAAATGTCCAAATTTTTCTTTTCACATTTTCAAAATTTTCTTGCGCCAAAATCTTTCTTATATTATTTCCTATCTATGTTTAAATTTTCATAAAGTTTAAATCAAAAAATGATGGTTTCTGAGTCGTTTTTGTCAAATTTCGGGTAGTTTTTTCAAGAATAAATAAAAAATGAAAAATTGAGAAATTCAAAAAATGACCTCTTTAAGATATCAACTAGAGGCAAATACGGTTTTAAAAAGTTACTGATCGAAACTTTTGGACAAGTAGAATACGTATAAATATACGAAAAAGTGTATACAGAAAAAATAAAAATAAACATCATTGTAAAAACACTATATATATAGCAATTACACTAAATGAACAGATAAAATACCTTAGAGTCAACTACACTGAGAATATTGTCTTGGATAGGAAAAAATTCATCACCGAGCTCGAAAAAGACTTTAGGATGCTTATCACCTCTCCTCTACTGCGTGGCGACCAAAAATTAAATATACTAGAACAATATGTATTCCCAAAATTAATCTATCCCATGCAGACAACTCCTTTGGACCTCTTAGAACGCCCATTCTTAGAATCAATCGACTCCATTATGCGACAAGGGGTAAGAGAGATAATAGGACTCCCTGCCGACACCCCAATTCCGGTATATTACACCAATCGTAAGCTCCGCGGCCTTGGAATTTTACGAGTAACTTGGGAAGCTTCACTACAGCACATCAACATATGTCAAACCTATAAGCTTATATGTAAACATTTCACTCGTAATATGGACCTAGAAATTAAACAATGTAGGGATAAGCTGGGTGGAGTGGTTGGAACTAACGTACGAGCAATACGCGCAGAACTTCGGGTATCAGAGTTTGATAAATGGTCACAAATGCCGCAGAGAGGAATAGGTATAAAATTGTATAAATCATTTACCCCAGCGAACAGCTGGGTATCAAATAAATTGGGCATAACAAGTAGCGAATGGTGCAATGGCATTAAGATGTCAATGAATTCAATGGCAAATCGTGCGACGGGAGGTCGGAGTCAGGGAAACCACCACTGCAGGAACCCTCCTTGTAGTGAGATGAACACAATTGAAACGCTTTCCCATATCCTAGGCTCTTGTCCGAGCTGCTCAGAAATGCGGCACACCATAAAATTCGCACCCGGATAGCTAATCTATTTCGGAAAAAAGGATTCGAAGTACACGAAGAAGTACATTGCTTGGCACACTCCGACGATAACAGCCATCATAATAGGAGAGCGGATATAATCATCCTTGACCGAAAAAAAGGTAAAGGAATAATTCTGGACCCTACACTGCGATGGGAAACAAACGAGGATAACCAAGACAAATTAGTGGAAGGAGAAAATAAATCCATCTACGAGCCTACTATCCCTTTCTTCATGGAAAAATACCAAATAAACAATAATTGGGAAGTTCATGGCCTATGGTTCGGAGCTCGTGGGACTGCATCCCCTCTGCTTAGAGACTTCTTTAAAAACAAGGCATTGGATTCAAGAGAACTAAAAGAAATTTGCTTAACTGTCATGAGAGACACACTCAATATTATCCATAAGCATTTATACTCTTAATATTATATATATATATATTGTGAAACTTTTATCATACTAATAATCTTATACACTGCGTTCAAAGCGTAACGATTTTCAATTTATATTCTATTAACAGTTCATATTTTATTGTATTTTACGTTTTTTTTTAAATTTTTTAATCTCACTTATATACTATCTTTTATCTTTTCATCCATTCCATTGTAAACAGTTTTATGTTTGATTTTTACACTGTGTCATATAGGCAACCCGATAGACAGGCAGTTCACTTTGAATAAAGTTGTTTCTCTCTTTACTTCGTTTAAAATCTAAAATGAAAATAATATGTCAAATCTTATGCAAAATAAATGTAAAATTTTCATAACTTTGTTGTTGATAAATGGTTGACAGATTTTAGATGATAATGTAGAATTTTACTTTAAATTCTGCTTCTACATCCATATATATATATATATATTATATATTTAATTAAGTAATTTTATCTGTTAATTTAGATTTTGCATTGAACTACTTTTATTATTATTATTTTTTTTTTTTTTAAATATATTTATCATTCAAAAAATATCACAATAATATGTCGAACGATTTTATTTATTGTTGATTTTTGTAAAATTAGTGAATTGAGCGAAAAACTTTTAGATTGTCGTTTCTAACGTGTCGATAATTGCGTTGGCGCCGAATCATTCTTCATCGATCGCAAGTTTTTTTCAAACGTACTCGTTAGTCGTTACACGAATCAACGTCATTTTTACTCAGTGATTGTAATATTGTAATATTCAGTTACTTATATTCTAAAAAAAAAAAAAAAAATGTTACATAAAAACAAAGCAAATAAAAAAACCTTAAAAATTTTAAGTTTGCACATAGCTCTCCGTTTTAGACCAATAGAAAAAGAAAGCAAATTCTATAAAATACGAACTCTAGTCATAATGCTACATTGATAAACGTCTCGTGTTTCGTACGCGCATTTTATCACGTGATTCAGCTGTTGGTAGTAATTAGCTCGTATACGCGACGCCTATGAATGTTTATATACGGTTTATAAACGTCGCGTTTTAATGGTCGTTCGTTATTTCTTTTTTCTTATTAGAGGTACCAACTGTTTTTCATTTTATTTGTACTTTTTTTTTTTTTTTTTTTGTTTACTCATTTCGATATATATATTTA
This sequence comes from Stegophylla sp. TES_Ste_2020, assembly GCA_025469315.1. Taxonomy (NCBI): domain Eukaryota; kingdom Metazoa; phylum Arthropoda; class Insecta; order Hemiptera; family Aphididae; genus Stegophylla; species Stegophylla sp. TES_Ste_2020. The sequence goes on from JAIPRM010011051.1 coordinate 6,307, forward strand.
TATATATATAGGTTAAGCACGTACCTACACTCGCGTTCAATTGTCGTTAACAACGGCGAACAATCGACAATGACGAGACGAATTTTTCACATTAACCGCGTCGTCGTAGACGGTTCGGCACGTAAAAAATTTATAATCGTAGCGATTATTATTATTTATTATGATTGTAATAGTAATTATTATTATTATTATTATTATTATGGTTATTGTTATACCAGGCGAACACATTTTGGACGGTGCGTCGTCACCGTGAAAAATTAACAATCCGCGTCCGCAGCACGCAAACCGGCCGTTGATGGTTTCCCAAAAACCAAACGTAGAATAAAAAAACAGACATTCCTACCGTTTCGAGCCGAATTAAAAAAGGTACGTTTTCGTCAACCCTTTTGCGTCAAATTCATCCGCGTACGAATTAAAATCATGACTGAGCTAATATATTAGGTTAGTTTTTAAAATATGTTTACACTTTACACGCGATTTACAAACAGAATATAATTATCGTAAAATATTTTATAAACAAACCATAATTTACATAATTATTATTTATTATAATAAAATATATTGACACGATAAGTAAAAACCTGTTCATTTAATATATAAGTAGATTATACTAATTAGGGCTAGGGACTTATAACTCTAAAAAAAACTTAAAATATGCATGCATTTATGTTCTAAAAATGAACCAAATATGCTAAAACAATCTCTTATGAAACATACATTTTACTGTAAAACTTAAATATTTAAAAATCGTATTGTATAATATATTATTCTAATAAGTATTATAAATTCTTCTTTTATTATTTATGATTTTTTTTTTTTTTTTTGTTTTAATCTTTATTATTTTTAAGCTTACATTTAAACAAATAAAAATATCAAATAATATTCAATCCCTTCGGGTATTCAGTAAAAAATTTTCCAATACCAAGAAACTCAAATTATATTTTGAAAAATATGTGAAATAAACACTTAAAATTCAAATATAACTGAAATATGCACTTATATCGAAAAAAGAGCTAAATATGCATAACATGCAAATTAAAGAGAACTGAATATAACTCCTGGTGTTATGAAACGTATTTCTACATTACTTAGCTATGTTTTAAATGATTTTCGAAAAACATGCTAACTCCTATAAGTCCCTAGCCCTAATAACAATGAACAATACGTACGAGTTTTAAATTTAAAAAAAAAAAAGCATTGTAATCATAGGCGCGTAGAAGGAGAATTGCTCAGAGGGGTCCAACATTCTCGAGTCCATATATTGCCCTTCGGATTTTTAAAAAGTTGCGTTTTATTTTGTGGTACTTATATTTATTTTTTTTTTATAGCTATAAAATTTTTTATTGAATATTTGTATTTTTTTAATTAATAAATCCAATTAAACGTAATTCGTAATTAAAATAATATAAAATTTGCAAACATACTCGTTGTATTCGCGGACTGACTTAAGTATGTTTAAATGAGAGGGGAAAATGGTTCATGTACAATTTCGTCCCCGATACATTGGGATAATGTTTCGAAACATTCACCCAAAACGCGTTATACCAACTCACTCAAACGCAGTATAAATTTCAAAAACTCTCCCTAACGCAAACCTCCCAAGCACAATACAACAAAAAAAAAAAAAAAATGTCCTAAAACTTGTTTGTAATTAAATACAACAATGCACATACGTCCGTAACGAGTTAAATTTTTTCTTCTTTAACTATCCATAGCTTTTAAATTGTTTTTTAATCTGATGCGAATATATTTTTTTCTACATCGTTGGAATGTTAAAATGCTAATTACTGTAATTACTAATTAGTATTTATTTATCGTATAAAATATACGTTTGCAATTCTCAATACATTTGTGCACACAATTTTTTTTTTTTTTGGCCTTCAATTTCTTCATTATTAGCAGAAACTCTCCACGCTTCTCCATTTAAACTCATATTCTATAGTTCTCGATAGCTTTTTCTTCTATATAAACGCATACAATTTATTTTTAAACAAAAACGTACCTATATAAAAATATACGAGTATTATAAAGTCCATAGAGCAATGATAATTAAATAGGTCATTTATTCTTTCAGATGCTTTAAAAACAAATTTTTAATTTTTAATACAGCAAATGAAGATATTTGATGATTTGTATTATGAATAATTATTTAATTAATATTCAACTAATTATAATAATAATGTAATTAATTACAAATTGCTTTAAAGCTCGAATTTAATTATTTTTTCAATATTTATTTAGTTGTATTTATAATAGTATACCCATTCAAATTATTTATGCATAACTTATAAATTTCCTTCAAAAAATACTTTGTATAACTCATCGATAAATAAATTATAAAATAAGACTAATGGTATTGAAAAATTTATTGATAACATTGACATAACTAATAATTAATATTTTTCAAGCGTCCATTCAATATAGTTTAAAGATTTATACACACTTTTATATTTATGCTCTCTATTTTTTTTTTTTCGTTTATAATCAGATTTAATAATATGACGTCAGGTTCAACTTAAATGAAAAGTAAAAGTTCTATAAATTTTGTTTTTAACAAGTCGTAAAATTGGCTTTTAGTATTTGAAGTTTTGTACTATTGGAATATATAGTAGGATTAAAAGCTTCACAAATTCGAGTAAGATGATTTGTTTTACGTGCGTTGAATCGTTTTACGATTCAAGTAGTTTTCTTTATTGATAGTACTAATTCTTTGTTTTATATAATGATATAACGATATATATATATATATATTATATATTATGTAATGCTATAACACCTATGTCTGGAGATAAACAGACCTGCGGTAGATTGTCCTAGCTTAAGTGGTGTAATATATTGTCATTAAAAAGACCGGACTCAATTTCGACAAACAATTATAAAAGTCAGGACTCAATTGAGAGAGACGATTATAAAACTAGGGACTCACTCCGCTTTTGGGAAAAAGAGTAAGTTGTTTTAGGGAACTCAATACGAATACATCTGGTTCCAATTATTTCTCTACGAATAACCACCAATACAACTATTTGAAGGTAAATTTTGTTCAAAAAGGCTGTTGACGGTTCTATGCAAACGGCTTTCACCGCTGGATTCGAATCATCGATTCCCGTTTGGTGCTAAGCGGGGACGGTCGCCAAAAAAATACAAAAAAAAATTAACGTATATTATATAATATTATATAGGTACCGAAAACGGGGAACACGCCGTAAATCAACTGGTCGTCGACGACTGCGCTGCTCGGCGGCTGCGGCTGCGGCTGCGGCAGGACACGATGGGAAATTCGACTCGTGTTGTACCCCAATTATTAAGCCGAGGCGATATAATATTATACCCACTGCGTATTGTAGCATATTATATAGTATATTATATTATTATGTAGGTACGAAGCTATATATGCGCACTTAAGGCGGACAAAAAAACGAATCCGTTCAACGACAAAAACCCAAGTACTCGGGGGGGGGGTGGTGGGGGGCACAGGGTAACGACGACGACAACGGCCGTTATCGCGTTACACGCACACGTCCGTCCGGTAGATACGTGCACGCGTATATTATTATTATTGTACACAAATGCCCGTGTGTGTGTGTGTGTGTGTATTATATACACGTATGTGCACGAGCACAATAGTAAAATATCGTATCTGGTTATTAAGACCGACGAGAAGAGAGGACCGACGACGACGAACGGATGAATGGGTTCGGGCGTGGGGCCGGGCTCTTATATATATATATATGTATACAAGCACAATATACGAATAGTCGTGTAAACATGTCACGTATATTACACACACACACACACACACGCACGTACTTACTATCGCGGGATATACACGTGTGTGTGTGTGTGTGTGTGTGTGCACTTTGTCATTGTTATAATAATGTATACGCGCGCGTACGGAGGGAGGACAGGTTTTTTTTTGGCCGCGTGGCATTTTCGAATTGTACGCGTATTATATTATATATGTGTACTGCATAATATGTTATGTGTGCGGAACGCGCCCAAAAGACCGGGTGCCCCGGGGGCTTAGGAACGAAATCCATTTTTAAAAATAATAACAATAATATTATGTAGGTTCCGTCCGGGGCGGAATGACGTTTTGGAAATTTGTTCGCGCGCGGCAGATGCTGCGAACGCGATGGCCAGATTGAACGAACGCGAGGCCATTGGATACGGTTCGAAAATGATCTCTACAACTATTAGTTTTATTCCAATCATTCCGATCGATTTTTTAAATCTCAATCTGTAACTTAAAATAATTAAAAAAAAATATTGATTTAAAAATAATTTAGAAATTGTGAAAAATTCATTTAATTATTTTTAAAAACTAATAATAAATGTTATCTAATTTTTAAAGCTCTGCTTTCCGCCACCGATTTAAAATACTAGCACTAAATTCACTAACACTAACAATCATTTACTGTTCTCATGAAGACGCGTAATTATACAAAACTAGAAATAGCCTTATATTATAATAACATAATAATTTATCAAAAACTGTGCTCTCATTTGATTTTATTTTATTTTAAATATACGATACACGATACATGAAGAAGAACTCGTACAAGTAAACTGAGTTTCAGAGTACCTGAGTTTTAATGCACATATTACAATTAAATTATAGTAAATTCTTAAAAGAATCTGTGCTAAACTTAAAGACACAATCTGTCTCGTTGCATTTTTATATGGATTGGTGAGGTCTATTTTGGAATTTGAGTTTGTGGTTTAGAACTCGTTTAAGTGTGGACACATAAAAAAAACTCAAAATACTACAAAGGCATTTTATGCATAATTTATTTGTATTCAAAATAAAATTTTTATGATTTATAATGTTAAACAAAAGTATTTTGATGAAGAATTAATTTAAAAGTTATTAAAAGGTGTAATAGATTGTCCCGAGTTTTTGTCTGAAATTGAAAAGGTCCAGCATTCGATTTAAACTATTAAAACCTGTTTCCATGTATCCCTTAGTTATATATATATATATATTATATAATGAGAGGCCAATACTTGCCTAAGATATAAAACAAATTGCTTATTCGTATATTTATTTATATTCTGTTTCTACATTTATTATGCACATCTTTTGTTTTATTGATATTATTTTTACCGATTTGTTGTATAAGTTGTATTAATTATTCTAATGCTATCGAGTAATAATAATATTCTTCGTAGTTTTACTCCTGGCGGGTGTTAAATTGTAAAAATTATATGAAACTATAAATACATAATATAGCTACACTAAAATGAAATAAGAATCAACAACGTGGGAACGCCTATCAAGATATTTTTCAATTTTTATTAAATTTTTTTGGTAGTTTTTGCTTGCTTGGGCTATGACGGTAGAGAAAAATGAACTTTTTAATGTACTAAGCCTAAGCATTAAAATAATTGTCTACTGGAAACATATAATAAGTTTATTGATATGAAAACGTTTTTTTTTAATAATGAAAAGTGTTTTCAGAAGAAAAAAAAATAATAGACGTTAATGTGAAACATGCTATAGTTTTTTTTTTTTTACTCTTTATAGAATGAAAAGTGATGGAAAATGAGTATAGATATAATTCTAGATGATATTTATTTTCAATCGTTTTATCATCTGTCACTTTTTACTAATCGGATGTATTTTTAATTTCGTCATAAAAGTGTATCATAAAAAAAAAAAAAAAAAAAAAGACAAAAGAGGAAAAAGGTTCGAAATTCAATCCCAACACCCATCACTAGTAAATACGCAACTGTCCTGTCGTACGCACATGATGTTCCTGGTAGTACTGTGCAGATTTTGAGAATGATCTCGAGGTAAGGTTGAAATGAAAATAATATTTCGTGTTTTGTGAACGAGGGACTTTAAAATGCTTAATATCATTTCATATAATATTTAGGGCGAAATTAAAAAAGAGATTTTTCGACTTAGTGTCAACCCGTCGTCTGAAAACCTTAAAAACGTTATTGTGTATCATCTTGAGATGAAAATGATAATCATTGTTAAGAAACTATACAAAATAATTTCAACAAAAAATTTCAGTAATCAAAATAAGAGTTTTAAGGAAGAAAAACCTCATACCAACCACATTGGTTTTCGTATTAAATTTAACATTTCACACGAGTACGCATGAAAAGGGAGTTAAGTTATCGAATTATGTGATATAAGTTATGATAACATAAAAATGCAAAAAAATATTCCGTTATTTATAATGACAAACAAGTATCGATTTAAGTATATTTTAAAAATTAAATATTATATTTCAATGTGCAATTTAGGATAATGCCATGCAAGTTTTTAATTTTTAATTAGAAAATCAGTACATGGTAGTACAGAATATTTAGCCATGTACAGGGTTGACTATGTATAATACGTTAATGTATATTAACATATTATACGTGTGTATTATACTGTATTATACCTATGTATTATACGTATAATACTTCTTGAAAAATTTGTGTGTATAAATTACTAAAAATATTTTTATGAATATTGATATTATATAATTAAAATAAAATACAAATTAGTCCCAAATATATTCATATATAAATGAACTACATTAGTAATTAGCACTTTTGTTAATTATAATTTATAACTTAAAAACAACTGAAAAAAATATAAAAATTACAAATTAAAAAAAGCCGGATATACTTCGCACGATGGGTGTACTTCACACGACGGATGGTATTCTCTTGACGGGCGTATTAAATTTTAAAGAAACTATAAATCATTTCGTCAGTAAAACGATTCTGAACGAAGGAAGTTAATAATATTAAAAAAAAAAAAAAATGTTCGAAAAATGTCCAAAATTTTTTTTCACATTTTCTAAATTTTCTTGCGCCAAAATCTTTTTTATAATATTTTCGATCTATGTTTCAATTTTCATAAAATTCTGATCAAAAAATGATGGTTTTCAAGTCGTTTTTGTAAAATTTTTGTTAGTTTTT
>JAIPRM010011052.1:0-13229 GCA_025469315.1 Stegophylla sp. TES_Ste_2020
CTCTAGATTGTACTTTAAAGAGGTCATTTTTTGAATTTCTCAATTCTTCAATTTTTTTTTTGAAAAAAACTACCCAAAATTTGACAAAAACGACTCGGAAACCATCATTTTTTGATCCGAATTTTATGAAAATTTAAACATAGATAAAAAATCTTATAAAAAAGATTTTGGCGCAAGAAAATTTTGTAAATGTGAAAAAAAATTTTGAAAATTTTTTGAAATTTTTTTTTTTTTATTATCGTATATTATATTTACGTATATATATTATATAATATATATTATATTTTATTAGAATCGTTTTACTGAAGAAATGATTTATCGTTTCTTTAAAATTTAATACGCCCATCAAGAGAATACCACCCGTCGTGCGAAGTACACCCATCGTGCGAAGTATGTCTGGCTTTTTTTTTTACTTTAAAGAGGTCATTTTTTGAATTTCTCAATTCTTCATTTTTTTGGGGAGGATGATCTCAAATCAGTCGGCTTCTTCATGTTCTTGTATACCACAACAGCTATCGAATAAATTATACTGTATTAATCTGCGCGTGAATTCGAACCGAAAAGTGTTCTTTCGACTCCGAGCGGACCGAAGAAGCCATAATGCTTTTACAATAATGTTTTTTTATTTTCTTTTTCGTATAATAGAAACTCATTTTCGTATATAAACACTTGTTCAAAACTACATTACTCACACATGTTTGGACCAGATTTTTATCATAGTGGTTAAAGATGTCATATTCTATAAAATTCTCAGTAATTTTTCTAAAAACAAGGTAAAACTACCGAGACATTCTGATGAAAACGGCAAAATATGCTGTATTAACGAGATTTTCATGAAATCGATTTCGGTTATTCAACCTAATCTCCAAAACCGAAAGTTATAGACTTGAAGTATTCATCCGTTACTTACTAATAATAAAGTAATGCATGCGACGTCCGTTTTCAACGTGGACACATAAATAAAATAGGTGTATACGATGGAATTATACAATCGTACTTTTACTTTATTCATTTCAATCAATACACTTATTTCATTTACCTCATATAATGCAAACACAGAATTTAATTATAAGTAAATCGAATAAAATGTAAAAAGCAAAAATTAACTATGCAGCTGCTACGGTGTACATTGCATTATTTATTAAATGAAAATAATGATATAATGTTTTTGAATTTCGAAAATACTAACAAATTAATTCTCACACGTGCATTGTTTATTATAACAACAATAGTAAACAGAAAGTCGATAAATATTGTATAATATTTTAATAGTCGTGTCTAATGCTTATTAATATTTTTTACTTTTTATTATTTTGTTTAATACTAAGTGCATGGAGAACTCTGAAATGACATAAGGTGCAAAGATTATCATAATAAGTGCCATGAATGTGTACAGAAATTGATTTATACATAACTAGTGTACACAGGTATGTGTTGAGTTAATTTTGATAAAAATAATTAGTGAAGTCACACAATATAATCTAGAATAGATTAACTACTATAACATCAATAAATATATGACAAACTATGTTATAGGATGTTACAATAAACTGATATGAATAGTCACTGTTATCTATATAAATATACAAATAATTAAAGTGGATTTATAAACCGAACGATTAGTGATAGATATCAAATTTGTAAATTATTATTTTAAATTTAAATATTTAGGATGACTTGTAACGCTGTTAAATTAGAAAACGTATCAATAATTATTAAAAAGGATTTGGAATTAATTCCAAAAATATAAATTGTTTCCGTGTTCTTGAAAAAATATTCTTTACGAACTGATGTGTAACTAAAAACAATGCATCTAACTGTTGATCCTCATTATAATTGAAAATACTTCTGATATAAGCAATATCTGAGATTTCCACGCCAACAGTTCCCAGTAATTTGGCCATCGGAATCAGTATTTCTTTTTTTACCAACCCTGCCACCTTGGGTCCGAGACATTGCGCATCGTTCTTACATAAAATACCAAAAATATTTATTTTATCTTGACAAATAGCAGTATATTTTTTATAGCGATTAAATTGTTGTTCCATATTCGTATTCAAGTTAAATTTTTTAATATTAAAGATATCGTCGTAACAAGTTGCATCGAAATCCAATGTTTCATACTTCATACTTGATTGATTATACACGCCTTCCGTAATGGCAAACCAAAAACTGTAAAACACATAAATCACCCATCGAACGAACAAGCTTTGATACTCGGCGATATCGTGAACGTTCAACATGTTTTCGGCGACGTCAATTTGTACGTCGCGTAAACTCATGATTTTCCCGTGCCAGTTGAAACGTATTTTTTCTGCTACCGTTTTTAAATTATTCAAATCGCTGTTTCCAGTCAATTCTGCGATCGAATACAAACCACTATTATTGTCGTCGGGGACACTATCGTTGCCGAGTTCACGTTTACCAATAATCGTCCTCGAATTGGATTTACCAAAATCCATTACCTTTTTAGTAAACCCCATGGCACTTTTAAGCGTGCCTTCGGCATCGTTCGCGAGAAAGACATGTTTAAGCGATTGTATTTTACCGTTATTGTCGCGAACGTTTTTATAAACGTCATCGCGAACCGTCACAACCGCACAGTTACAGATTCGGTAGTTGTCCAGCAAATTCATAATGAACTCTTCTTTCCGTTTCAATTGCTCTGATTTCGCAGAACACAAATCCGCCGTTTGCGAACCGCCGTCTCCAGAATTTTTCGCGTCTTTGTTGCCAGCATCGAACGCGTTTTTCAAATGGATAATAGCGGCCAACACGATGTTGCGAAGACCCCTGTCGTTTTGTAAATAACTGATCGTGTACCACGAGTTGTATTTCTCGATTAACATGTTCGAAAACGATCGGTAACCATCGCGAATATTCCTAACGCAATCGGTCTTTTTCCCGTTGCTCGATAAACATTCGGCGTACGTGGTTTGAAGGATGAAAAAATTCAAGTAAATGTCTCTCATTTTATCGCATTTCTTTTCCGCGTATCTCGTTTGGTTTTCGACATTTTTCACGTCCAATGTCAACGAATAACCGTACACCGAAGTGTGCGGCGGATACGCTTCCGACTCGTTGCGAAGCAAATCGAGTAACCACCAAAATTTTTTTAAACCGTCACCCGTTATCACATCAATGACTTTGGTCAGTTTTAAACGTCTTATTTCCGGACTGAGATCTACTGAATTCACCGTGACGTCATCGACACGTTGCGCTGCGTAATCAAACATCGTACCGATTTTTCGCACGTCGGTCTGCAAAATTCTTCCGTTCTTTTTGTAATTTTGTATTCTGAACACCAACTCGAAATGGTCGATCAATTCCGACGGGCAACCCGTCGATTTCAGTTTCGACATCATCCCTTGGCCGTCGGCCACGTAGTCCGACGACTCGTTATACGTCTTCCACGTCTCGCCCGTCTCGTGGAGTATGCGTTTCCAGAGGATTTTGAAAATGTTCAGCACATACGTTCGGATGGATTCGAGGTCGTACCGGTGTTCGACCGTCGTGTACAACGTTTGGCGGCTGACCAAATATTTGTCATGCGATATGAATTCATACTTAGCGTGATACGCCCCCGTCTTCGGTACGAAAGAACTTTCGAACAGCCACGAACAAAACGTGTCGTAGTCCGTCTTCGTCGCGGAAGAACCGCCGCCGCCGCTGTTCACGCATTTCCGCAACCGAATGTCGTCGTCCATGCCGATCGGCGTGTACGGCGAACCGTCGGAGTCGATGGCGACGACGTCACCGAGGAAACCGTTAAAATCGTCCAATATGCCGTGGCGAGACGTTATTTCGCCTTTGTCGGCCGCCTGCACGAGTGTGTCTTTGTTAATGTTTTTCGAGTCGAAATTACAAAATTCCATTGTATACCTTTGGACGAGATTGGCGATTTGCAATATCACGCGACGCATCCCGATGAATACGGTCTGTTGCGCGCGGTCGGCGATATCGTATTGCTTCGACACGTATTCCGAGTTGATGGCCTGATTTTCGGAGTCTTTGAAACTGTTGATGTACATCAATACGATCAACAGAGTTTTGGAAAAATACCGTTCGTGCGCTTTCAGATTTCGATATCGATCGGTTATTTTGAACAGCGTGGTCATAGCTCGCGATATCGGTTCCTCGAGTTCTTGTAGCAAATCAAATCCGTGCAAACAATTATCCACGGCCGCGCCCTTCACGTCGTTTCTCTCGCCGGCCGGACAATACGAAAGCAAATGGTAAACGATCCTCGTCAAAACCTTCAGGTAATCCGCGCATTCGCATTTTATAAACGTGAACGCTATCGTTAAATGACCGTAGTCCTCGTCGTCGATTTTGTAACCGATCTTCCGCAACCATTCTCCCAAGTCGAATGCATTTCCTCGTATCAATATAGACCTGGAACGTTTTATCAACGTGTTCAACTCGCCGAACGAAACGAACGGTTTCGCGACGGTACCGTCAGTGATGCCAACCTTGTCGGTGTGAACGGTTTGTATTGTCGTGACGGAGAAAATACTCCAAAGAGCAACGACTACCAAAGACGTCATTGTGTATCAATATACTATAATATGTAACTTGATACAAATTAACAGTTGAGTACAATATAGTACAACGATAGATTGTACGTTTTTATTTGCTATCTAGTCTATAACTCAATGACTTACGAAATTTGTCCAGTTTTGAATGAAACATATATTTCTCTCCAAGTCTGACAATGGATCGCTCATCTATACACACAAAATGCAATAATCGATTTCTGTCAAATATCACAAACGATTGATAATATATTATGTTAAAATGATTTTTTTTTTGAAATTACAAATGAAATTTTGTCTAATATAATGTCAAACTATTGCCAAAAGTATTTTTCCGGATTTACATTTTACATTAATTCGTAATAACGACTTAAAAAGGAAATAGTAACATAATGTTTTATGAAAAATCCAAAAGTGTATATAAATATACTTTTTTTTTTTTAATCCATTCATTATTCAATCGGATTTTAATTTTTCGTAACTGGGATAATCAAAACAATTTATACTTACCAAAATTGTCGTACGCCTGAATAATCCAAGAAGTTTTTTTTGGTATAAAAATGGACACTGATATCAAACAGATAATCTACTAAGAATCTCAATTGCAAATAACTTGGTTTTGGTATAGAAAATATTACATCACGATTGTTATCATAATACAGTAATTACGCAAGTGTTACAGTAACAGAGAATTCGAAAAATGTATAATGTATAAAAATGTATAATGTATAATTTTGAAAAAAGTTCTCATTTAAAATTGGACAACTGGTATTTCTCTTTACATTCGTAATATAATAATATAGTAATATAATAGTAGTGTAATAATATAGTAATATAAAAGGTATGTGGTTGCTAAACTTTTTTTGTGTTATGGCTTTATAATACGATGTCAGACATTTTTTATTTGAATCGTTTTCATGTGTTTTCAACACTGCTATGTGTAATAAAAATAAACGTATATGAAATTTACTTATTTTCCATAATGAATAATTTTATAATAATATTTTCTGTTATTATAGAATTTTAATATACAATCGAAAGTTGAATATTCGATTTATTTATGCTCTCTACCAAACGAGAGGCATTTTCTTCTTCTCCTTCGTGGACAATTTAAGATAAATAATTATGTGTAAAAAATCAAATTTGTTAAACCAATACAGTTTTTGCTTCACTCAAAATCTAAAAGATATAATATATCATACTCTTTTTATGTTGATTATAATATATGATAATATTATTACGTTGTTATTATTTGTTTAAAATACGGTACCACGAATACGAATTATTATAAAACCGACGAAATTAAATACTATTCAGTCTCTATAATGTTATTACTTCTGTATTGACAATTATTTGTGTATTTATAAACCACGCACGGCTACGATCCATTGTGCTGTTCAGTGGTTGTCGTGCGCGGGTTGGTGGTGTGAACAATGGAGTATCGCAGGTGGTCGCTGTTTACGGATGCAGCAGCGCAAGTGTACCGTTAATTAACTATTATTCTACCATGAAACGCGGTTTCGGGAAACGGTTTACTGAAAGGTTTTACAGTAAAAATACTTTTTTATAAAAATTATAGAGGAGAATTTTTTCCTAAAATCCTATGAAGTCCGATTTTTGGTATCATATTCTGATATCACCCAACATTTCTTGGTGAATTTAAAGTTTTTTTTTTTTTTTTTTTTTTAACTTTTTAACGTTTAGGTATTTATTTAATCATACAGAAAAAAAAAATACTGAAAATCAAATCTCTTACGATTCTAGATAGAATTATTTTCTGTTATTTTCATAACAGGTGTTTTTTTTATCAAAAATGTCGCTTTCAATGCAACTGTGACAAATGACAAATATAACGTAGTACAACAATAATATACAGAAGGGCGGTAAATATTGTACAACATTGTAATAGATGATATGTAAATCTAATTAATATATATTTTTTCAATATTATAAACTTATGAAAAACTATGAAATAACTTAAGGTAAAAACATTGATCTATGCACAATTAGTGTGTACACAGGTATATGTTGTGCTAATTTTAATAAAAACAATCAAATAAGTCGCACGTTACAATGCAGAACAAACTAACTATATTAAAATCAACGAATGTATGACAAAATATGTTACAGGAAGTTATAATGTTAATGAAACCATTATAAGTACACAAATAATTTAAGTGGATTCCTTAAACCGAATGTTTATTAGTGATGGATAACAATGTGTAAATGATTCCAAATTTTAAGCTTTTAAGATGACTTATAATACTGTTAAACTAGTTGATGTACCAATAATTAAATAATGAGAATTTGTGAACCCGAATTATTGTCAAATAACATCCAAAAATATAAATTGTCTATTTGCCATTGAAAAAATATTCTTAACGAAAAAATGTGCAATTGAAAACAATTCTGTTATCGGCTCGTCATCTTCATAGTCACCAATTTCTTTAAGATACTTAATATCTGATATTTTCACGTCGACAGTTCCGAGTAATTTAGCCATTGGTCTTAAAATTTCTTCTTTTAACATCTTTGCCGCCCTGCTTCCGTGACATTCCGTATCGCGATTACACAAACTATTAAAAAAATATATTTTGTCTTGACAAAAATCAGCATATTTTTTATATCGGTAACATTTTTGATTAGGATATATTTTCGCGTTAAATTTTAGAATACGTTTGATCCCGCCAACTTGATTATTTTCATCGTTATCGATCAGATTTAATTTCTCGTCCTCGTTTGAACTGTATATTTTTTTGGTAATCAGGTACCAAAATCTGTAAAACACATAAAACGCACATCGGATGAACGCACTCTGATACTCGACGAGATCATGTACGTTCAACATGTTTTCGACGATGTCGATTTGTACGTCACGTATGCTCTTAATTTCTCCGCGCCAGTTGAAACGTATATTTTCTGCTATGGGGCCGAAAAAAATTACGATTCTGTTTGCGGTCAATTGTGAGATCGAATACAAAACACTTTTATCGTCATCGGATTCACGGTTGTCTTCCATTGTCCCCGTACTATATTTTCTAGAATCTCCCAACAAACCAGAGAACGTTTTAACGTTTTTCCACACGCTATCGATCCGAATCCCAAAGACATTTTTTAGCGGTTGTATTTTACCGTTTTTATAGACTTCATCGCGAACTGTTATCGCCGCGCAGTGACGAATTCGGTAGTTGTCCAGCAAATTCACAACAAAGTCTTCTCTCCGTTTCAATCGTTTCTGTTTTTCAGGACACAAATCATTTTGATAATTTCCAGTATCGAACGCGTTTTTCAAATGGACAATAGCGGCCAACACGATATTCCGAAGATCTCTGTCCTTTCGTAAATAATTAATGGTGTACCATTTGCCGTACACTTTGAGTAAAACGTTCAAAAACGATTCGTAACCACGACGAATTTTCTTTGGACAATTGGCCTTTTCTCCTTTGCTCGATAAACATTCGGCGTACATAGTTTGAAGGATGAAAAAATTCGAATAAATGTCGGTCAATTTATCGCACTTAATTTGCACGTTTTCCGTTGGATTTTTAACGCTTTTCAAATTCAAATCCAACGAATAATCGTACACCGAAGTGTGTGGCGGATACGTTTCCGATTCGTTGCGGAGCAGACCGAGTAACTGCCAAAATTTCTTAAACTCTTCGCTCAGTATCACATTTATCACCTCGGCCAGTGACAAACGGTTTGCTTCCGGGCGGAGACCCGCGTGGATCCGCACGCTGTCGATACGGTGTGACCCTAGTCCGGTTCTACCCATCTGTTGTACGTCCGACTGCGCCAATCTACCGGCCTTTTTGTAATTTTCCACTTTAAACGCGAACTCGAAATGGTCGACCAATTCCGCCGGGCAGCCCTTGGATTTTAGTTTCAATATAATTTGCTCTTGAGCGTCTTCGACGTCCCACACGAGACCGCCGTTCGTCCAGCGCTCTGCCGTTTCGTGGAGTATGCGCTTCCGAATGATTTGGTAAATGGTCAGTAAATATTCGCGAATCGATTCGAGGTCGTACCGGTGCTCGACCGTTTTGTACAATTGACGGACCACTAAAAACCTGTCAAATCTATTGTCGTTCGCCCGCATCGGTACGGAAGAATAATTTATTATGACCGACAAACAAAACCTATGGAACTCTGTTCTTCCGTCGTCGTTGCCGCTTTCTAAACATTTCCGTAACCGAATGTCGTCCATGGTGATCGGCGTGTAGTCGGAGTCAAACGAAACAACGTCTCCGAGGAAAACGCTGAAGTCGTTCAATATGCCTTCGTGGTTTTCTATTTCGCGCACGTCGTCCGCTCGAAGCGGTGCGTGCTCGTAAAATATCATGTTTTTCCGGTCGGAATAACAAAATTCCATAGTGAACCTCTGGAGGAGATTGGCGATTTGCAATACGACGCGACGCATTTTGACGAACACGAATGGTCGCTTGCGATCGTCCGGATCATATTGTGCCGCCGATATGTATTCCGAGTTCATAGTCTCACGTCCGGCGGAGTCTTTGAAACTCTCGATGTACATCAACACCATCAACACGGTTTTCGTGAAATACCGTTCGTGCTCTTTGAGATTTCGATATCGGTCGACTATTTCGAATAGCGTGGTCACGGCTCGCGATATTGGTTCTTCGAGTTTCAGGAGGAACTTGAATCCGCCCAAACAGCTCTCGGCGGATAAGTTTTTCACGCCGCTGTCCTCGCCGGCCGGACAAAACGAAATAAAATAATAAACGATCCTCGTCAACGTTCTCAGATAATCCGCGCATTCGCATTTTATAAACGTGAACGCTTTTGTCAAATGACCGTAGTCCTCGTCGTCGATTTTGTAATCGATCTTCCGCAACCATTCTCCCAAATCGAATCCATTTCCTCTTATCAATATGGACCTGGAACGTATAATCAACGTGTTTAACTCACTGAAATTCACGAACGGTTTCGCGACGGTGTTGCCAACATTGCCGTCGTGATCTTCGGTGTAAACGGTACCGTGTATTGTAATCACGTGGAAAATACACCAAAGGACGATTACTACCAAACAGGACATTGTTTTTTAAATATTTTTTCAGCTTGACGCGAATGAACAGTTCAGTTTTTATTTGTTATAGTTGAACTCACTGAATCATGAAATTATTAAACAAATCCGGTTTTGAATGAAATATTTCTCTCCATGTCTGACAACCGGTGGACATCTAAAAACACAAAATTCAATAATTCATTTTCTGTCAAATATCAGTCAAATAATTTATTGAAATTACATTTTCATTTGTCAAACTATTGCCAAATATATTTTTTTGGATTTAACTTCTACTTTGAACCGTAAAAATGATAAAAGAAAATAAGTAGCAACATAATGTTTTATGAAAAACCCAATAGCATAATTATCCCCCCTTTTTATCAGATAATTATAACTGGGAAAATCTTAACTTTTTATACACACCTAAAATTGATCTACGTCTGAGTAATACAAAAAGTTTTCTTTCTTGTAATTAAAATTATAATTATTGACGTCAAACAAAAATGTTCTGCTACAAATACTGTAACCCGGTTTTGATGTAGATAATAATATACTTCGTTTACGAACGTAATGCTATAATTACTCAGGTGTTACACTTACAGATATGATAAACCGAAAATGTATAACAACTGTGTAATAATTATAATAATTGTTGTTTTGAAAAAATTCTTATTTAAAATTGTACAATTGTTTTTCTCCTTAATCTCTAAGTATGTGAGTTTGAAAATAATTTTTAGATTCTGAGCGAAGTGAAGAAGCTAGTGTTTTTACAATGATGTTTATTTTTATTTTTTTATTTTTTATTTTTTTTTTCTGTGTACAACTTTTCGTATAGAAATACTTTGTCTAAAAGTTTCGATCAATAACTTTTTGAAACCTGATTCGCCTCTAGATTGTACTTTAGAGAGGTCATTTTTTGAATTTCTCAATTTTTCAATGTTTTTTTTTTTTTTTTTTGTAAAAACACGACTCGAAAACCATCATTTTTTGATCCGAATTTTATGAAAATTTAAACATAGATAGAAAATCCTATAAAAAAGATTTTGGCACAAGAAAATTTTGAAAACATGAAAAAAAATTTTGGACATTTTTCGAACATTTTTTTTTTAGTTATGGCTTTAGAATAAAATGTCAGATAGAGTCACATTTTTTAGTGGAGTTAAGTAATTTGTAAAGTATGTTCAACACTACAATGTGTAATAAGTACGTGTATGGAATTTACTTATTTTCAATAGTGTGTAATTTTATATTATCTTTCAATATTATTTCGGTACTATATAAAACGTCGAATATTCAAATATATACCGGACGTGACCTAACGAGGCATTTGCTCCTTACAGCTGGTATAGTTTGCCTTTAAATGATAATAATATTCGATAAAAAAAAACTCTGTGGGGGCTGGACTCTATGGCATAAGACAATTATCGATATGTGAACAACACTCTAATGTCTCTGTGGGCCCAGCGGTCAGACCTTCAGTGTAATATGCGATTTTGATTCTGATTTTGATCACTGAACTGTGTGCGTTTGTGTTTTGTTCTTGTAAATTTTAAATTATTTACAATTATTACAATTTAACTTTACTAGTAATTTAATAATAAGTATCATAATTTTATATATAAAAAAACCGGACATACTTCGCACGATGGGTGTATTTCGCACGACGGGTGGTATTCTCTTGACGGGCGTATTAAATTTTAAAGAAAAAATAAATCATTTCTTCAGTAAAACAATTCTGAACAAAGGAAGTTAATAATAAAAAAAAAAAAAAAATTTTCAAAAAAATGTCCAAAATTTTTTTTCACATTTTCAAAATTTTCTTGCGCCAAAATCTTTTTTATAGGACTTTCTATCTAAGTTTAAATTTTCATAAAATTTGGATCAAAAAATTATGGTTTCCGAGTAGTTTTTGTCAAATTTTGGGTAGTTTTTTCCAAAAAAAAAATTGAAGAATTGAGAAATTCAAAAAATGACCTCTTTAAAGTACAATCTAAAGACAAATCCGGTTTCAAAAAGTTATTGATCGAAACTTTTGGACAAGTATTTCTATACGAAAAGTTTTAGACAGAAAAAAAAATAATAAACATCATTGTAAAAACACTAGCTTCTTCACTTCGCTCAGAATCTAAAATAATAGTGAGAAAAAAATATGTCAGAAAAAAATTCCCAAATTCTTTTTTCACATAACCCAAATTTTATTTTGCCAAAATATCTCTCGTAGTGTCAATGTTAATCTATATTTAAATTTTCATCAAATTCGGATCAAAAAATTATGGTTTTCGAGTCGTTTTTGTCAAATTTTGGGTAGTTTTTTCCAAAAAAAAACATTGAAGAATTGAGAAATTCAAAAAATGACCTCTTTAAAGTACAATCTAGAGGCAAATCCGGTTTCAAAAAGTTATTTAACGAAACTTTTGGACAAGTATTTCTATACGAAAAGTTGTAGACAGAAAAAAATAAAAAATAAAAGTGATAGTTTCAGCGAAACAGGATTCAGCGAACTGGGCCTAAACCCACTTGCGGTCACCCTACATTACATCATACAGGTTTTTAATAGTGAATGAATATTTCAAGTTACTAATAGTTTCGGAGATTTGTCTCAGTAACTGAAATCGATTTATCTAAAGAATAAATTGCATATTTTCCCACTTTCATTAAAATATGAGTTACCTCTTTTCGGAAGAATTGTCGAGGATTTCGTTAGGTTCCGTGCCATTATCCGAACCCAACCAAACGAGTAATCTATGCTGTATGACGTATTGCATATCCGAGCACTTTTTCTCGTAGCAAAAGCAAAAAAATAAACGCCATTGTAAGACCACTAAAACACTTCGCTCCACTCGGAATCTAAAAGCACTTAAAAACGTCTAAAAGCACACTAGTACACACACACACACACACACACACACACACACACACACACACACACACACACACACACACACACACACACACACACACACACACTTTCTTTGTGCCTCTACGACTAAGTGCAAATTAAGTCTTAAAATTTCTAGCTGGGTTTAAACATAAAAAAGAAAAAAAAATGTAATATTCTTATACAATAAAATACTTTTCTGTATTCGATATATATTAATATGTGTATATTCCTTGTTTTTAGTCTCATTTGCAATTAATTTCTCGATAGTCAAAATTATTTTTTATTGTAAATTTGGTTTTCTGCCAAAAAAAGCTTTCGCGCAAAGCGTTTTACCCGATTTCAAATTTCCTTCAAAACCGTTTTCACTGTTTTTGATTTCTCAAAATTTTCACGAAAATAATGCCACGTCATATTATCATTTCTTGCATTTCGTGATTTGATGTCTTGCTACACTTGTTTGACTTTTTTTGTCTTTTTTGTTCTTTTTATCTTTAATGTACTAAATGTGGTATTAAATCAACCTTAAAGTTCATAAAAAATATTGAATAATTTTTGACTTAGTTATTTGAGTTTTAAAAAATGTATGCCATGGTTTCCCAAAATAAGTGTTTGCCGGCTATAAAAAATTGAATCAATAAAACCACCTTTTAGATTCTGAATGAAGTGAAGAAGCTAGTGTTTTTACAATGATGTTTTTTTTTTTCTGTGTACAACTTTTCGTATAGAAATACTTGTCCAAAAGTTTCGATCAATAACTTTTTGAAACCCGATTCGCCTCTAGATTGTA
>JAIPRM010011053.1:0-13228 GCA_025469315.1 Stegophylla sp. TES_Ste_2020
AGAAATGATTTATCGTTTCTTTAAAATTTAATACGCCCGTCAAGAGAATACCACCCGTCGAGCGAAGTACACCCATCGTGCGAAGTATGTCCGGCTTTTTTTTTTTTTTTATCAAATAAAATTTTCATGATTACAAGTATTTTATTAATCAATGCCCCCATACCAAATACTTTTAAGTAGGTGGATTTAATGAAGCTTCGTAGATAATCTCAAAAGAGTATGATAAAAATATAAAATCAACTTACATTTCCAGAAATAAATATACAAAATAAAATAATTACATGAAAAACGTCTCATGAATTAAATTAATTTTTCTTTTAAAATTTTTTCATTAAATTACATATATTTGTATATTTGAAAAACCTAAATAAAAATAAAAAGAAACCGTTAAGTACCTAATTAAATGTATTTTTATTTAATTTATTTAAGTATAACTTTTTTGTTACCTTAAAAATTGTTGCATTAAACCCCACTAAATATTTTTAAAATTATTTTCAAAGTTTAAAGATCATAAATTATTAACCGTTAGCAAATTTTTATATTTTGAAGAACTAAGTAAGTACATTATTTCTTATATTTTTTTTATGTTTCTAATGTCCATAAAAATGGATTTAAAACACAGAGTAAGTACAATGATATATTTGATATCTAATGAAAACTCTAAAAATGAATTAATTTTGTTTTTTTACTACCAAATTTCAAATTTTATCATCAAATATGCTTTAATAAGTTGTAAAATTAAGAAATATGCAAAAATATGCACTATAAACTTTTAATATTTATTACGCAGTATCATGAAATGAATTTCTAGCTTACCTAGCAATAAATCTAATTGCTCATAAAAAACATGCAAATGCAACAACTTTGGAGCCTTACAGTTATCATTTATTATCTGCACGATAAATACGCACCGAACGTTTTGTTTAAAAATATTACAAAATAAGATCGCAGCAAAAAAATGTGTTAAGGGGCGCATTCAACTAGAAAAAAAAAACAAAGTATTATAGGTACAAGCACTAGTCCCGCTTATGCCTAATAGCAGACAGCAATATTTTCATTTGATTTTCCTACATCAGATTCAGTCATTGACTTATATGAAGAATCTGAAAAATTAAAAACTGCTATATGAAATTTTACAATGTGATATATTGTGATAGGAACCAACATATTTTATTATGTTATCATAAATTAAAATTTTGTTTTGTTATATTTTTAGCATTTTATACTAATTTTTATTTTATTATTTAAAATTGACTGCATTTTTAATTGTTTTAATTTGGTTATGACCATTTAAAAGGTATGCTGATTGTTTTATTTTGTTTTTTAAAAATTTAATAGGCTTTAAAGTAAAAGTCTAATTATTGTTTTGTAATAATTTTTTATAATAAAAATAATTATTTGTTCGATAAAATTGGAGTTACACGTTTTTTTACATACGAATAATGTTGTATGATCATAGACTTAAAAAAGGTATGTCCAAAAAAGTCTAAGCAATAACCCGGTAAGTCCACTTTTATGGAGTTATCAATTTTTCGCTTAGTACTCAGATATTAATTTTACAATAAGTCCATTTTCTCCTTAAAAAATTCAAAAAAGTTAAAATAAAAAGAGTTCAACCAATTCTAGATGTAAAATTAGATACAAGGTTTGACCGACTTTTTGTAAAAACGCCATTTTTAGGCTTGATTTACTGTTAAAAAAATGTTTTTTTGTGTTCCTAAAAAGGAATATTGACTGGAGTTATCCTGTTTTCGCTTAGCATGGCAGTATAATGGTAGATTTTTTGTATTTTTACGATTCTATTATCGTGCCTAATGTACAACATGTAGAACAATTATTTGTATTAGATAAGAGAGAGAGAATTATTATTAAATGCATAATTATTGGGGTCTGTTATATTATAATTATTATATTCCACCTGTTAGTCCGATTAATTACTATTATACAGTACACACTGAGACAGTTGAATGGTTACTAATTAATAAATTCACTTTTAATGTAGATTTATTATTATATGGAGATTACAATTTACAAGTAATAATATTGGCTTAATATGTAATGGCCAAGTTTTCACACGTTCTGAAATAGTTTTTGATTCTTTCACATTACTAAATCTGTATCAATTAAGAGCAATTTTTGTAATGCTTACGGTCTCAACTTGATTTAGTCTTTTCAAATAATCACTAAATGTCACTAGACATTAGTATAGTCCCCATTGATCAGTATCATCCAGTATTCATTACTAAATATAAAACTTAACTGGTTCTGTTAGTCATAATTATTGTTCTAAATCCTGGTATTATGATTTTAATAAAGCTAATTATAAACAAATGAATACCATCTTTACTAATTACGAGTTTGATTGGTCAAGCTTTTATAAAATGAATAATATAAATTGTGCTTTAAATTCTTTCTATGAAATAGTGCTAAATGCAATTGAATTAACTGCAGTACCCAAAATACAATCTCATAGTTTTAATTTTCCTGTGATGAATTTTCAGTGATAAGAAAAAAATGTAAGTTCATTGTCTAAACTCTGTTATGAAAAGCATTTGGAAAAAAATTCAAAATTCATTGACCAAAAATCCTAAATACTTCTGGAAATTTGTGAAAAATAGACAAAAAACTAATTGTATTCCCGTTGGTATAACAAAATGGGGTTGAATCAGCAAATAATATGGAGGAAACAGTAAATTTATTTATTAAATTATATTTTGAATCTGTTTACAGTCCATTAAAAATATTAACAATACTCGTACACAATATTCAACAACAGATAGGTGCGAGTTTACAGTAGCTGAAGTATTTGATTCTCTCCATACTTCGTCTCATCATGATAAACAAATTAGGTACGTCAGCAACTTACTATAAAAAATAAAGGTTAGGTTATAAACCTAACCTAACCTTTTTTTATACTCCCTGATACGCATGATGCCTAAGTACATCATCCGCCAAGGATTTATTATCAGTATTAAGTAATCGTTTATCAGTTGGTGTCAGCATTTTAATTTACATTTATCTTTATGCTGTGATGAATAATTTAAAAGTGTTTCAGTTAATGGCTTGTTATATTATGCATCAGTATCAAATTGTAACGAACAAAGTATATAAGCTATAATGATGATTAATTTGTTTGTTTTTATTCTATTTTTTTGAAAAATAAAATCAGACCATGTATGTTCCTTACCATTTTTAGTATTCTAATTTTTCCCATCACAAAGATTACTCCATGTAAAAAGGATTTAAAGGAAATCTAAAAAATCTAATATCACCTACAGTGTTATTATATTTTCGATTCTTACAATCTTTTATTGTACACACCAAGACATAAATATTAAATAATAATATATAGGTTGCCAATAAAAAAAAAAAAAAATTGGACAAATTAAACAAAATTATATTTAATATAAGTAAGTTCTAAGCACACATAAAATATAAGAAAATTTGTATTTGTGCTCAGTACATACAACACTATTCAATAATTTTCTTCATTACATTAGAGGGAATCTCTTATTATATCCATTTAGTTATTAATTTTAGATGTGAATAAAAAATAAATGCATTTTCTTAGGAAATAATATATTTATTGAACATAATACAAGTTATTCAAATATAAATAAGTTTAAACTTATTTTGTATTCAGTTTTATAGTAACAGCTGATATAGATTTTCTGTAAGGAATGAAGAGCAAAAATTTGATAATTTTGAAGCAATTAATTGAAAAAATAATTTCGAAAAGCTAGATAACTTTGAGATAGGACGATAATTTGATATTAATGAAGGGTCTCCTTTTTATAATATTGGAGAAATAAAAGATGTTTTCCAAATTGAGGGGAATTCATCTTTATTAAGAGATAACTTATTAATAATCTTATCTGACGCATTTCAGAAAGCTTGAACTTCAAAGCGCCGGTGCAATGAACCCTAAACACCAATGATACATCTAGTATTGCCAGTAAATGTTAATACTTTGTTGATATTATAACTACTGTATTTTAAATAAATAAATACACAATACAAATTCAGTATATAATTATACAATATATTACATAGTATAACCTAGTATACTGTAGATTACACCATATTATAATATTGTTCTCATTATTACTCCAGCAATAACTTTTAGGTTATGTTAATATACCGGAATATGTAAAGTTAAGCCTCTTCAATGTTGATGGATCTGCATTACCTGACTTATGTACAACATATTGATTACTTATGCAAAAATATGTTTTTTATTTCAACAGTATAACACTAAATGTGATCATCAAATTTGTAAAGTGAGTACGAATAATGTGAACTGTGTATACCTAAGTTAGCTGATTGGTTAAACCTATTATATATTATGCTAATACGGAAATAACAATTATATTTCAATAAATTTCATCTTTGGAACATCCTCTACTCCAAGGAGTAAATCCAAACTAATATGAATGTCTTCTTTGCTTCCTAATGATTCAATTTTAGCCTTTCGTAGAACGTTGCATACGACCATTTTCAATTCATTCATAGCATACTTTTGTCCTAAAACAATAAATATACAATTGTAGATAAGTTTTAAGATTAATAATTACTTCATGATTCTTATGTATGTTTTAATAATTATCTTTATTTTGAAATGTAATATAAAAATTTACCATAAGACAAAAAAACTCAGTTATTGGTAAGTTATATAACATTTAATTGATGTCAAGTAATTAATAACTGTTAATCATGACTTTTTAGAACAAGGTAACTGATTAGGTTATGGGCTTCGAATAGTTTTTGGCTTTATTTGGAAATCAATTAATCCAATTTTTGAAGTGGTTATTAAGGGAGCTGGGCCAAGTTCAAAGTGAGAATTTGTATGAAACTCTTTTTTCTTTTACGAAAAATAATGATTTTATCAGTCAAAACAACACAGTATTTTATTCTCAATTCGTTGGAAATAACTGTTAACAATAAAAAAAAATAAATAAAAATCGGCTTTATTTTCGTCATTATTTCATAGCATATTTTATTTATTGTTTTTACATCCACTACCCGAGGATCAGTGAAAACCCATAGTGCAAAATATGCTCAGTTTTTTTTCACTTTCGAGTACCTCCTGCAGCAGGATTGTGTATTTATTAATATTAATATTCTAATTTCAGCAGTAATTTACCAATGCAGTTTCTTGGTCCAGCACTAAACGGCAAATATCCAAATAGGAATTTCGATTTGTTCGCTTCATCTAAAAATCTTTCTGGAATGAATTCCTCAGAATTCGGAAAAATGTCTTCATTACGATGGATAATATAAGGATATATTGATATAACCGTATTTGGTGGAATAGAATAATTCTCTGGAAAAAAAAAAAAAGAAAAAGTAAATTAGTAAATACTGTAAACACTACTAAATATAGGTAGATGATGGTAAAACGTTAACCATTTTTTAAGAAATTCTTTATAAAATGTACTATATATTAATAAAAAGTAAAGACAAGAAAGTCGGACATACTTTACACCACGGATATTCTTTGCTCTTTGGGTGAGACACTCTTGGTGGATTTGAGGAATTTTAAAAAAACAATAAATCATTTCTTCAATAAGTTAATAATATAAAGATGAATAATGGTCGTTATTTTCAATATACTTAGCAAAAGTATCTGACTCAAAGAGCGATGAATTTCCGTGGTGCAAAGTATATCTCGCTTTTTTGTCTTTACTTCACTTTACTTTTAGATTCTGACCGAAGTGAAAAAGCTTATGTTTTTACAATGATATTTATTTTAGATTCTGAGCGATGGCAAGGAATTTATTGGTTTTACAAATCTGTGTGTTTTTTTTGTTCTTTTTCGTATGTAAGAAAGCACGATTTTGGATAGAGATATTTCTGTGCTTGTAAAGTGTAATAATTGTAAATGTGTAAATTACAAGCAATAAATTATAAAAAAGAAAAATATGTCCGAATTTAATTTTTCAAACACTTACTAAGTATTAAAGTTTCGCGAATTTTTCTCGAGATACTCGGCACGCTGGGATACAGTCGAAGCGATTCCTTGATCACCGCGTCTATGTATCTCATTGTGCTTAGGTCTTCCATCGTCACGTCCCTGTCGGAGTCACCGAAAATACTCCGTAACTCGTCCCTGGCTCTGTTCTGTTCGATTTAAAATAATATCATGTCATGGTAAACTACAATTATTTACCTCACATGGGCGATTTTTTTAAAGTGAATCGATTTAAATCGACGTGGATAAATGATAATAAAATAAAATAGTCGGTGGCAAAAAATCTTTTTTAGAGATCAATGTAAAAAAAAGAATTAATTTACCAAATATATGCGACTCTGAATACCAATTTTTTCAGGATACAGATGTATAAATTAATTTGACTTAAACTATATAAGTTCTGTGTTAATTAAAATGGGTTGAAAAAAAAGAATAACGATTATGGGGTAAAAATCAACGAATCAATTCATCAAAAGTACGGATCATCGTGATCGATTCAAAAATCAATTTTTCAATCTTTTAAAAAATCATTTTTCTTTTCACATCACTACCCCACAGCTCGAATTGCTTACTTGGACGTCCGGGTGCATACCCAACATCAAAAGAGTCATGGTGATCGCTACGGACGTGGTGTCGTAGCCTTCGAACAGAAACGTGTCTACTTCTTCCCGAATATCGCTGTCGGTCATCTGATCTGGATTTTCCTCCAAAACGCCGAGCAGTATGTCCAAGAACGATTTTTTTTGCGGTTTTTCTGAATAACATACGCCAGATGTTTAATGAGATTACATTTTGGCCGATAAAAGAGCCGCCAAAACATGGTTAAGATTTTAATAAAAATAATTTTACCATAATCGTTTTCGGACAGAGCGTTTGAATTTTTCTCTTCGTTTAAATTCGTTTGTTTTTGTTTTATGACCTAAGAATAAACAGAAAAAATATATTTATATTTTATTTTATGTTTGAAATATTTAGACGAGTAATTAAAAACTAAATATTGCCAAGTGACTAAGAGCATGTATTTGATTAAATATATATATATATATATATTTTTTTTTTGTGAGAAAGTGTCAATTTTCATAAATATGAATATTGTATTGTACTTACAGTAAAATATATTTTCAACAATTCTTTTAAAATCTATTTTTACTTGTTAAATTATTTAAGTTTCAATGAAATATTTTAACAAGCAGAATTAATAAAGAAAAAAGTTTATAAGTGACCGGGAATAATATATATTTTATTGTGATATACAATATCACAGGACAACACGGGGAAAGGGGAAGTCTAGACTCCAGATCTACGTGCCTGCAAATGATATTATACCTCTAATAAGTAATTTATAAATTTTTATACAAACAGTGTTGGTATATTCGTGCACAACTTTGACTGACTTATAAAATGTTTGACCAGTTTTACTTATAGTGAAAAGTAAATCATTCCATAGCCAAAACTTGAAAATACGGTCAATCAATGATCTGCAAATACTTCAAGAAGAGTAATAATTAGAATTTATAGTTTAAACAATAGTTCTAATAGGTCTAAATTCCTACGGTTTTAATGGTTATGAACAAGACTGTAAATTAATGCATTTTATCTTAATATTTATATTTTTCTTACTAATCTGGTCTAAGTTGGCTCTAAATGATTTTGTTTAATAAATATATACTCATATGTAACGAAAATTCCAGAATATAAAGAAGAATAAAGTGTTTGATTTTAAAAAATTTAACCATGAAACAATACTCATTTAGAAAATGTTATGGTTAGTTTGGATACTTTTTTCATATTTACTTTGTAATCGTATCGACGTATTCAACAGATTTTCCTTCTTGAGTTTTCATTTCAGTTCCCATAATTGTTTCTAAAATAGAAATATATAACGTGGGTTACAACAATTTAATCATAGGTATACCTCAGAATAAATTAGTTTTGAATTGAATATTTTAGATTCTGAATGGAGTAAAGAAACTATATTGGTTTTACTAAGATGTGTATTTTTTCTTCTTTTTTCTGTGTACTTTTAGGAAATCATTTTTTGAAATTCTCAATAGTTTCTCCAAAATTTATTAAAAATAATTTTTTTTTTCTTAATCCAAATTTGATGAAAATTTAAATGTAGATAGAAAATATCACGAAAAATATTTTTGTAAAAGTAAATTTTGAAAATATAAAACACCTTTTCTCCTCATGTGACAGTTCTTATGTGATAATGAAGTTTATTATTTCTCTTTGTCTCTCTCTCTCTCACACACACACACACACACACACACACAGATACATTATTATCAAGTTTTCGACTTTGTCGAAATACTGTAACATATGTCATATATCTAATGTCTGAACTAAGTATTCCGGAAGTTTAATATAGGCGAGATTTATTGCCATATTTCATTATATTTTTCACTAAAGCATTCACATGCAGTTATGCATTTTTTCGGTTTAAAAAAGAATTCAAAGAAAACAGCAAAATTAAATAATTCATTTTATTAGAAGTAATCGAGGTTAGTTTTTTGTGTTTCGACATTTTTATTTAAAATTATTTTATTTTTTTTAC
Source organism: Stegophylla sp. TES_Ste_2020 (assembly GCA_025469315.1). Classification (NCBI taxonomy): domain Eukaryota; kingdom Metazoa; phylum Arthropoda; class Insecta; order Hemiptera; family Aphididae; genus Stegophylla; species Stegophylla sp. TES_Ste_2020. The sequence continues at coordinate 8,529 of JAIPRM010011053.1, forward strand.
TTCATAAAAAATTAATGAATTTCACATTTTTTTTTGGCTGAAAAACACTTAATAGGTATATGTTTTGACGCAAAATTTGACGAATCGTGTTGTTGTCTTAAGAGTCAGACGAGTTTTGTGCGTTTTTTTTTTTAAGGTCAAAATTATGATATGAAAAAAAATTATTAATTACCGCAGATCATGTCCAAAGAACATAATTTCGCGTACTTCAGGACAGAGACTTCTTTTTCGTTTTTGGTCGCCTCCAACAGTTTCTCCGCCAATAATCGTGAGTTTTTATTCAAAGAACCATTATACATGTGAAGTGTTTTAAAGTGAAAAGTATTTGTGAGAAGCTTCCGACGATTTTGCCATTTCGTACCTGAATAAAGAAAATTAATCGTTTAGCAGTATATCACAATGAACGTCTATACCAGTGGTTCTCAACCTATTTATTCACGAAACCCGTTTAAAAAAATTAATCTCGGGACTCCTATTGTTAAATTTGATTAGTTTCGACTTGTATTCCGGTATAAATTCAAAACTAAACGTAATTGTTTTCATGCGATAGCGACAGCTTCAGAGGCGGATTCAGCGTGGGTGTGGTTGTCACTGAATATTTGAGTAAAAAATTTTAAGCATTATAATTCCAATAATTTTGCGATAATTCTAATCCAAATTCACTACACTTTGTGAACCACTGGTATTAACGTACTGATAGTTATAATATTAGTCAATAATAGTACCTGAACTTAGCAGAAGGCCTTCGTTTAACCAAGGTTGCAGCAATTCATACTCTGGACCTTTGTCAATATTTTGTTTACTAGATAAAAGTATCTGTGGGATGTATAATAATAATAAAATTAAATATATAATAAAAAAGCCGGACATACTTCGCACGATGGGTGTACTTCGCACGACGGGTGGTATTCTCTTGACGGGCGTATTAAATTTTAAAGATAAATAATTTCTTCAGTAAAACGATTCTGAACGAAGTTAAAAAAAAAAAAAATTTTCAAAAAATGTCCAAAATTTTTTCTCACATTTTCAAAATTTTCTTGCTCCAAAATCTTTTTTATAGGATTTTCTATCTATGTATAAATTTTCATAAAATTCAGATCAAAAAATGATGGTTTCCAAGTTGTTTTTGTCAAATTTTGGGTAGTTTTTTCCAAAAAAAAAATTGAAGAATTGAGAAATTCAAAAAATTACCTCTCTAAAGTACAATGGTGAAGTAACAATTAAAAAAAAAAAAATACTAAAAAAATTTAAGTTTATTTTATCTTAAATATTAAATTATTCCGATAACAAAATGTAAATATTTTATACCATAGTCCGTGAGTCATAATTAGGGCCGACAATTCTATGTCCTATAATAAACCTATTAAATATGTATACAGTAATGCAATAAAAATCAATATAATATGCCCATAAAATATGCTCTAAAAAAAACTATAAATAAAATTGACTTCACTATTATTTGTATCGATTCTTAACACTTAAATTTTTGTTGATCACAAAATCGTTAAATACCACGAATGTTGTAAAACTATTAATAGTTTTTGGTATTATGTAAGTGATAAGTTATATAACCGCACTTGTTTATTATAATTAATTGAATAAACGATAACAACTTACAAGTCAATATGTGAAACGAATTTTAATATTAAAGCGGTTTACTTAGTATATTATAAGCTCTCCTAACATATTCTGATATTTTGAAACCTTGAATAATTTATTATTTTGTAATAATTTTAGATTCATCGAGTTTGAAAACATTACACATTATGAATAAAATATATATTTGGTCAGTTATTGTTATGGTTGCAATCTATAACTTGTGTGGACCCAATGTCGATTAGTTTAATAGATTATGTTTTTAAATTTCTAAAGACACGAATTTTTCCGAAATTTCGGATTTCCCTAACCTTCCAAAATTTGAAATAATGACAGACATTAAAAACGTGTACCGAGTTAAGGGAAGTTTAAATCGTCAAAACGTTGCAATATGATAATGTATTCAAATATATACTTACTTTTAAATCATCAGGATCGGTTAGGAATACATATGCTCGGCCAGCGAGGTTAAAATGGACCACCGGGCCGTTTTTTCTTATCAAATCCAAAAAAAACGGTAGGAGATCTAAATCATAAAATAAATCATTTTAGTAATTATTATTATAAATAGTGATAATTATTATGAACAATATGCGTAATGCTGATTTAGTATTCACACCGGGAGTAACGAATTTTGAAGTATAAATTTTGACAATACTGTCATTGAGTATTAACTATTGAGTACTTACCCCCGCCTACGGTCGGCCATTTTAAGTATATACATTTTTTATGTAGATAAAATTTATGCTATGTACCAAGTATGTACTTAATATTTATGAAAAATATTAAGTACATAATATATGAATCAAAAACAGTAATAACGACTACAATTATGTAACTTTTTAAAACTAAATTATTTCTAAATTTTAATCAAAAATGATTATTTTCAACCACTTTTTTTACGAAATTTGAGTCTTGTAACTAAAATGATAAGTGACTGAATCTTCGATTTTCAATTTCACAGTGAGACTATTCTCCACTTAAAGCGAAGTATGTCCTGTTTTATTTTTTTTGGACCGATCGCTTTTTTGAATATTTTATTGTGTGAACAAGCAAATCACAGAACGATCATTTTTTGGAAATTGAAATTGAAGAACTATTTACTATAATAGGACTAAACTGATCTCGAACCGATCTATTATTATAAAGAATGTCGTATACCTTTATTTTGGAATTACATATGAATAAATTGTTCATTTCTGGGATATTTTAATACATGGAATAATCAAAATTTGAAATATATTTTCTTAGAATTCTTTCTCTCCGACCAATTAATTAATAGAATAATATTTTTCTCGGAATATTTTTATATATGAAAAAAAAAAACATAAGTTTCTTCACTTCGTTCAGAATCTAAAAAACATGGAATGATAATTTATATTAGAATTTAGAATGTAACATGAAGTTGGCCGCGTTCGAAATACCATAATACTATAAATAACTGATAATGAACTATCTACTGACATATTATAATTGCGATTCCAACAAATGATCGTTCATAAATTCGTTATTCTAATAAATTATTGTAATATTGTTATGTAAATAAAAAAAAAATTCTAGCCATTTATTTTATTTAAATTATTATACTCTACTATAGTTGTGTCTTTAGTGTGAACTTTCCTATAAATTATAGTTATACTTTTAAGTTTATTTAATTTTCTTAAAATTATATAAAACAATAACCATTAATCAAGGGTAGGGCTCAGACTCGTCCGGCCTTACCCTAAATATGCCACTGCAACAAGGTAATTTCTAAATATAAAATTGTTTTCTATTATGGTTATATTCTCGTGTACACTAAGAATTAAAACGTCTCCAAGGCACAAATAATATTATAATGATTGTCTTATGGGTAATCAATACTTGAAAAGTAGTTATAAAAAATGAAAAAAAAAATTAGGAAACTCAGATGCACATACAACCCCGAGATTATTTACATACAAAATAATAATAAAAAATAATTATATCTTATAATAAATAAAAACATTTTATTTTGGAACCCAAAAGAATCCATATAATTTAAAAATGCTGGTTAGGTTCCTAATATTTCAAAGAGTCTGGTTCTAGAATCGGTTCCTTTTGGTTAGGTTCCTCCAGTCCCAGGAAGAAACCCCATAAATATTTTGAAATGTGGGCTTACCCCATTTGTTAATCGAATAAACGATATTGTAATAATAACAATACTATTATAATAAAACATATTATGTATAATTTTATCGTCGCCCTATAAAGAAATATTGACTTTCTTCCAATTCCATCTGGAGTGTAAATTTGTCAAAAAATATTATTTACACATAAAAGAAACTGAAAAAACAATAAAAACCAATTTGTTTAGCCTTTTAAAAAATCACTTACTGGTTTTACAATGGCAACTCGTTACAATCAAACCATAAACGATTTTATGGTTTTAAGGGAAATTATAAATATCTTTAGTTAATTTTTATTCCTCAGCTAATAAATTACTGTTATAGTATTGTTAAAAAGAATGTTTCTCAGAAATCTTCTAATTACCGTTAAAACGAGTTTTTTTCTACATTTAGCCTACATTACGCTGTATAATTTTATTTACAAGGACATCATTTTATATATATAGCGAAGTATATTGTTGAGACTGAATTATTTTTAATAATTCAAATATGGCTTGTTCCATACATTATTTCAATGTAGAGAAAAAGAGAGGTACTTTTTTTTAAAAAAATAACTTTTTTATATTATGATCTTTTTTTAAACGTAAAAAGACAGTATACGAAATTTCTTAAAAAATTCAAAGTTTTGTTTGAATAAAAAAGCGTCAATACAAAAAAAAAAAAAAAAACCGGACATACTTCGCACGACGGGTGGGATTTTCTTGACGGGTGTATTGAATTTTAAAGAAACGATAAATCATTTCTTCAATACAACGATTCTGAATGAAGGAAGTTAATAATATAAAAAAAAAATGTTAGAAAAATAACCCAAATCTTTTTTTCACATTTTCAAAATTTTCTTGCGCCAAAATCTTTCTTATATTATTTTCTATCTATGTTTAAATTTTCATATAGTTCGGATCAAAAAATGATGGTTTCCGAATCGTTTTTGTCAAATTTTGGGTAGTTTTTCCTAGA
>JAIPRM010011054.1:0-13227 GCA_025469315.1 Stegophylla sp. TES_Ste_2020
TTTCGATCAATAACTTTTTGAAACCCGATTCGCCTCTAGACTGTACTTTAGAGAGGTCATTTTTTGAATTTCTCAATTCTTCAATGTTTTTTTTGGAAAAAACTACCCAAAATTTGACAAAAACGACTCGAAAACCATCATTTTTTGATCAGAATTTTATACAAATTTAAACATAGATAGAAAATCCTATAAAAAAGATTTTGGCGCAAAAAAATTTTGAAAATGTGAAAAAAAATTTTGGACATTTTTCTAACATTTTTTTTTACGAGTATATTATTAACTTCCCTCATTCAGAATCGTTTTATTGAAGAAATGATTTATCGTTTCTTTAAAATTAAATACACCCGTCAAGAGAATCCCACCCATCGTGCGAAGTATGTCTGGCTTTTTTAATTATTATTAATTTTAATTTTGAAAAATTATATTTTTTAATATTGGTTAAAAAAGACTACCAAAATATAACAAAAATTTTCAAATTAAAATTTGTAATTTGATCAATTTTACTATTACAATTTAATACTTATTTATAATCTCTTATTTAAATTATATTTTAACAAATTAAAGTAAAATGACAATTATTTCATTTTACTGAAATGTCTTAATATACTGAATAACTGAAATATTTTCACTTAATACCGTGAAAATGTAACGCTTTGTATTAATTATTTTGTAAAATAAAAATAATATACAAAATAAATAATTAAGTAAGTATATCTACATCAGTGTTTATAGTATTGCAGACTATACTCAGGCAAATGGGCTAAAACGAATAGATAACAAGGTCAAATTATGTTCTGGTCCCAAATATGTTGAACCAGAACATAATTATCTAGTAGTTAGATAAAAGGTGATGTTTGCATGCAGACAGATGAAGTTTCATTATTTTCTACCAGTCTTCGATACATTTAGTTTCGAGTACATGCATTTTTATAAATAGTATAATCAAATATTAGACTGTACAACCAAAGCATCTTCGAATAAAACTTTATGTACGCATAAGACATGTGTTTTTAGATTAGACTTTCGATTGGACAATTTATTGCAATATGGACATTTGAACTTAGGACGAACACCACACTCATATCTCAAATGTGTAGTTAAATGACTTTTCCATTTATAACTTCTACCGCAGTTTCTTGGACATACAAGTCTATTTTCTGGTCCATTTGATGAAACTCCTAATAACATTAAAATTTAAATAAAATAACTTCCATTATTTCATAAATTATAAAATACAAAAAGTATTATTTATTCTAGTAAAATTGTAAATTATATTAAATTAAATTTCATTTATTCATACTAAGTTTAACATTTAAATTAAAAGAAACTAAAAGCAACGCTTTAATGAACAATTAAAATAAAAAACAAAAAAATAATTCATACTATAGGCAGAAATTAATAATGAACGAAAATATTAGCATTATTGTGAAAAAAATATGGGGTGCTCGAAATACGAAAAAACAAAGCTTTTTTACAATAATTTTAATATTTTTCGTTCGTTATTATTTATTGCCCATATTAAGAATTCTTTTTGCTTTTTATTGCGATTGATCATTAAAGCGCATTTTTATTTTTTTTTTAACTTGGTATATTTATTTTTCATTTTTTAGTGAACATTTTCTTTGAATAGAAGAGTCAAGATTATATATAGATGTTAATTTCTAAAAACAATACATTTAAATAAAATTGTTAAAAACACTTTTAGGATCAATATCTAAACAATATATAGTTGCATAAATTAATTCTTTAATAATTGAAGGTATCACTTGTGCAATAGATTTAAACATTCCAAATAAAGTATATGTTTAAAAATATATTATGTATAATTGTATAAATATTTAATTTATTTATCAAATTAATTTAATAAAACAAAACAATCTTATTAAAATACTAATTTCATTTGAAACTTATGTAGTGCTATATATATTTAAATTCTAAGTAAGCCAAAAAAATAGTATTAGATTTTGAACGAAGTGAAGAAGCCAGTGTTTTTACATTGATGTTTATTTTATTTTTATTTTTTTTATCTGTTGACACTTTTTCATATGGAAATACATGTCCAAAAGTTTCGATCAGCAACTTTCTAAAACCAGATTTTCCTCTAGTTGGTACTTTTGAGAGGTCATTTTTTGAATTTCTCAATTCTTCAATTTTTTCAAAGGGAAAACTACCCGAAATTTGACAAAATAACTAGGAAACAATTTTTTAATCTAAACTGAAAATTTTGAAAACGTAAAAAAAAAATTTTACACAATTTTTTAACACTTTACTTTTTCAAAACTACCCAAAATTTGATAAAAAAGACTCAGTTACTATCATTTTTTGATCCAAACTTTATGAAAATTTAAACATAGATAGACAATAATATGAGAAACATTTGGACACAAGAAAATTTTGAAAATGTGAAAAAAAAACGTTGGGCATTTTTCTAACATTTTTTTCCCTTTATTTATTAGACAAAAAAAAGTTAAGTATTGATAACAAAGCCAGATATACACACCACTGATATTCTTGGGGTTAGACACTCTTGGTGGGTGTGTTAAAAATGACGACTATTATTATTCTTTATATTATTAAATTCCTTTGTTCAGGATCGTCTTATTGAAAAAATTATTCATCGAATCTTTAAAATTCTATACACCTACTAAGAGTATCTAACCCGAGGAGCGAAGTATGTTCGGCTTTTTTGTCTATACTTTGCTTATTATTTTTGCTTTACTATTTTACGTTTATATTCTGTGGTATTTACTTTACTCTTTTAATATCTAAGAAGATCAAAAACAAATATTAATTTACTTGAAAATTAGAAATACTTAATCATAATAATTAAAAAAAAACTTTTCTGCTCACAATTTATTTTTAAAATAAACGTTGTATTACAGATTACAAATCAATAAAGAATATTAAAAAAAATGTACTAATATTTGTTTTAACTTCTAGTTATGTTTTATTATTGAATTGGTTCTGTGTAGGTTAAAATAATAATAATAATAATAAGACCATCTAACATATTTCAGCAATTAATTTTGACAGACAAAAAATTTAAAAAATTCAGTTAATACAATAAATTCAGTAGGTACACAGAAAAATATAACTGAGAGACAAATTTTTAGCAAAAGAGAAATATAAGCAATTCAGTAAATACAATAAATTTTGTACACAGAAAAATATAACTGAGAGACCAAAGTTGTATCTTATGAGATTTTCTTTGTCAGAATTTTTTTTTTGTATAAATACATTATATAGAACATAGTATATAGTTACATTATTTTAGCACCCAAAAAAATATGGTACCAGAGTTAGTAATTTATTTATATTTTGATAGATTTATAATTTTTCTACCCATTTATTATTGTAACAATGTTTTAATGAATCGGTGAACTGCCGACTCTATATACACATGTATTATTTTTTGTACTTGAAAATTTGATATTTGGTTAAATATTTTACTTCAGGTAAAATCTAGATATGTTTATTAGATAATAATAAGTATCATATCCAAATCCAATCAATGGAAATACCAAATTTAAAATTAAAAAAACAATAAAATTAACATTGAAAATTATCAACACACATTTATTAAGTAGAAATAATAAATTAAGGTTTATTTAAGGTATAACTTTTATTTAATAAAAGAACATTACAATAAAATATACACATAGGGCAATATAATGATTTAATATACACCTATATTAAAAATAGTAACAAATACATTTTATTACATTTATCATATCTAGTCTGAAAAATAGACAATTTTATTAAAATAATCTCATGCACCTTATAGCTTAAAAAAAATTAAGTATAATTACAGCAAACTATTTATGTATTGTTAAGAGTTGTGACTTCATGTAATGACTGAGTTTGACATTTTCCAAAATTCTTTTATTATTTATTTAATTTGAATATAATGCCTGGTGTGTTGGAACATCAAATTATAGCATCATCGAATGGAACTTTATGCACACCTAATATATGTGTTTTTAAATTAGACTTACGATTTGATAATTTACTGCAATATGGGCATTTGAATTGAGGATGAACACCACATTCAAATTTCAAATGATAAGTCATATGACCTTTTCTTTTATAATGACGACCACATCCATTTGGGCATAGATAACGGTTGTTTATATTATCTGAAATATGTGAAAATTCCAGTTTTTTAATAACCAAATTATATATTTATAAAAATAAATCAATATAGCTACTTCATTATTATTTGTTTTTTTTTATTTACATTATTATTCCATAATAATAATTAAAGATCACATACCTAGAAAACCAAAAAAAACCTAAATAATTTTGTATAACGACAAAAATAATATAATAGTGTAAAAGTGTTAATAAATTAAATAAGATGTTCAATGTACCTATTTATGTTGCATTAAATAATTTTATTTAAAGACCAAAATGTTCTAGAATAATGAATATTTTACTAAATAATATATTATATTTTCATTTCATATAAGTAGATTCCTATTATTAATTCAGAATCCAGACATCATCATACATTAATTAACACGAAAAAAACTACGAATAAATCATGGCCAAGAGTTACACAAAATAATAATCATCCAATTAAGTTTATCATAATGTGCAACCATGACTAAAAATGTGATTTAAGCCCAAAAGATTTATCAATTCTTAATGTCCAAATAAGGTTGATGCGTGTAGAAACTAATAGCTTAAAAGCTTAAAAGTTATTAGTTATGAGCTTTTAAAAACTGTAAGCAAATTCTTTCCAAGACCTATAAATACATAGCATTTTAAACCTTCAATAAAAATTTAATCACTAATGACACTATGTACAGAAAAAATTTGTAATAAAAAAAAGTAAAGTAAAGTATAGATAAGAAAGGTGGACATATTCACACCATAAGTATTCATCACTATTCCGGTCAGTACCCTTGGTGGATGTACCGAATTTTAAAGAAACGATAAATAAATTATATAAACTATGAATAAAATTAGAAAAAAAAAAATGCTTTTTTAATTACATGATTCTGAGCAAAGTATATAAAGAATATAATATGTATCATAATATAAAGAAGAATAATAGTTGTAACTTTCAACATATTTACTAATAGTATTTGACCTGAGGAGCAAAGAATACCCATGGTACTAAGTATGTCTGGTTTTCTTGTCTATATTTAACTTTACTTATCTTTGCTTTACTTTACTTTTTTTATCCAATAAATAAAGAAATGGAAAAAAAGATAATTTTGTAAAAAATAAAAATAAAATTGATGAGAAAAATGAATTAGAAAAAAGATTTCTAATTTTTTTCAAACGTTTTTTTTGAGCAAAAATATTTCTTATATTATTGTCTATTTACACTTAAATTATCATAAAGTTTGGATTAAAAAAGTATAATTTCCGAGTCTTTTTTATCAAAATTAAATTTGTGAAGTTTTTCCTAAATTTTTAGAAAATAATTGAAAATTTCAAAAAATGACATGTCTAAAATATTATCTAGAAGCAAATCTGATTTCAAAAAATTGCTGGTAGAAACTTTCGAACAAGGATTTTTATACAAAAACGTGTCCACATAAAAAAAAAAAGTTAAATAAATTTTTAAATACATATTATTATAAAAACAATTTAACATTTAACAACCACATTTTATAAAATTATCTAATTTATTTATTATAGGCAGAACAAGACCAATACCGATAACCGATGTTAATAGCAGCCGATTTAGTACTACTCAAATATTAGGTACTAAATTTTATTTTCCCATTTCAAAAAATTTAAGATTTTTTTTTTGTTGTAATCTAACAGCATTTTCTTATATAATTGCAATTATCTATCTTTTAACTTAGTTCAAGTTGTCCAAGTTGATGAATTTAAGGAAATTTTATAATTTTTGTAGTGAACGAATCAATAATATTTTGTTATGAAAAAATTGTGTTTAACAATACCAATTTTGAATCAATAAATATGGATTAAATGATATCTCTAAAACACTAAACTAGTCTTACAATTTATTAATAAGGTCCACTCAGAATTAATTTTTGAATGATTTTTTAATACTTTTAAATGAAATGAAGAATGAACTTTCATCACCTTTATCATACCATCTTTTTATATTCACTTTTTACAATAGGTACTTCACATATTCTTCAATAATATATTAGTATTTATCATGTATTTTAATAGCTGTCATAGAAGTGATTATCGTTAAACGACATTAACCAGAATAAAAATTAAACAATTTATTAAAAAAAAAAAAAAAACATATTTCACATAATATTATATTTAAATCATAATTATGAATATGAAAATAAAAGTAAAAAGTAAAACTATTATAACTAATATTAATTGCATAAATTAATTTTAATAATAGTAAAATATAAATGTTATTACATTTAAGAGGTATAAATAGTTTTCATAAATTATATGGACTAATAAAATTCTTGGTGGACACGCAAAATAAATACATTTGTAGATATTCTGTTAAATTTACAGTAATAACAGAAATTAAGAATTTTATAAATAAGGCACTTTTAAATATTATCAGGTTCTGATATAGCAGTAATAAAGAATAGGTATTATCTTAGTATACATTTAAATTATCAGTTACTAATATAGCAGTAATTAATAATAGGTAAAGCCCCATCCACACCAAGGAAAATTATTGTCACAAACATTGTTGCCAACAATGTTTCTGATGTCTTTAATGTTTACCAACATTAGACAGGAAGCAAAATTTTGTTGACAATGTTTCTTGGTGTGGACAGGGCTTAATACCTTAATATCCATTTAATTATGGCACTGTTGTCGCTTTGTTTTATCTAAAAGAAGAATATCATATTATGAAGGTACCAATATGAATGAATTTGTGCATTTGAACAATGTTGATTGAAAGCAGAAAAGTAAAATGTATATATATTTCTTGATATAAATTAAATAATTAGTACATCTACTTTCTCATTATAAATCAATACAGATTGAAGATAATGAAACAAAATCAATATGAATAAAGAATCATTAATAAATAAGATATATTTAATACTTATACAATATGTTCTTCTGCACATGAAATGTTATACTACCAAGTCGTATGTTTTTTTTGTCTTGTATAGTCAATCAATAATTTTATAAAATGCGAAAGAATGAGTACATAATAATACTCTATTATTTTTATTTTCTATATAATTTATAATATAAATATTGATACTACTATAGCATTAATTTTATTTTACGATTTTGAAATATGAATACCAAAATTTAGGTAAGTAGGGGTATTTTACTGCTATAACAATAATACAATTAGCATTAGAAAAGTAAAGAGTCCACTTAAACACAAAATATTTTTTTTACTGTATACCAATACATTTATATAAAATAAATAATATAATATTGGTAAATCTGAACATATTTATGTATCAACTGCTTTGTCAGAATTTAGATATGCTCTTAATTTTAAATAAAATAAAATTATTTTGATCTGTGGACATTTTTTCTATGTCTAAGAAGCTTGTCTTTTCTAGAAAATTCTTTAGGACACTCTGGACACAAGAATTGTGGCTTTTTACCACATTCAAAATCCAAATGTCTACGAAGACCCCCTTTATACTTATAACTTTGCCCACAATTTGGACAATGGTGTCGCTCAGCAATTAATCTCTTTTTTACTTCCATTTCAACCATATGATTGAGCCAAGAATCTGCAAATAAATAATTGAAAAACATTAATTTTTTTATCTTTAGATATAAGACCATCTTTATATGATTTGATTTAGCTATTAGCAATAGACAACCTACTCTAAACTACTCTACCTATAAAATTTAAATAAACTATTCAACAGATATATGTAGCAAAAATTTTCTTAAACTATTATACATTAAAAAACTTACGCCTATTTTTGCATACCTATCTAAAAAAAAAAAAAAAATCAGTTGAACAATTGAACAATTTCACTTGTGTGAAAGCAAAATTAAGATTTGAAAATGTATATGTTATACAAAAAGCATTCCATAATACAGACCATTATCATGCGCGGTGTCCAATTATCATTGGATCATCTCCAAATAACTTCAAAAATATTTTATAAATAAACAATATAATAAAATTACAAACAATTTGTTTATAATAAAATTATGTATATTGTTTTGAAAAATGAATAAGTAATTTAAACGAAAAAATACACTAATTAATTAATATATATGTGTAATCAACTTATAATAAGTGCTAGACTTGGAAAAAACAGAAAACTTCATTAACTAAAGGTTTAATAAAATAGTATCTTTAAACAAACAAGAATATACTTTATCTTACACTATAAATAATAATCAAATAATTTTATATTCAAATTTACTTACAAGTTTTGGCACAGAATTTAAATGACATGACAAGTTATAAAATATATCTTCATTTATCTTTTTTAATTTTGGTAGTATTGGGTAATTTATATTGCTTACAACTCTTTTTCTATTTTTAATCTAACCTTCAATATAATTATCTGATATGAAAACATGAGGCCTGATATAGTTAATAAATATCAATAATAATATATGCTTTGAAAAAAATAGTATAAGTATAGGGCAATAAGTAGTTTAATAGAAACTAATTAATAATTAGTAATTTAATAGAAACCATAAAGACTATCAACTAAATTTACAAATCTATAATTTTTTATATTATTTTGTGATATAATCATAATAATTGTTCTTAATTTTTACTCTGATAACAGTGCTAAAAAGGTTATAATAATATTTTTTATTAAATTTGGCATACAAAAATATAAAGCGTTTAAAAAAAACAAAATAAAATATGAACAATAACAATTACAGAAAAAGGGTGTTATGTTCCACCACATCATCACTCAAGTCAAGCACTGCTTACAATAACTTATTCATCTACATATTGTACATAAGTATGAATAAAAACTTATAATAATTATATACTTACAATAGTAACAATAGTAAGAATGTTAGTGATGATGATTACAATAAGTTAATAAATAAACAGAAAACAAAATTATTGAAAAAAAAAATAATAACGAGTGATGAAAAATATAAAGAAAGAAAAATTGGTAACTACAATCATTTTTTAATAGGAACAGAGTTATTTTTAAAGTCATCCAAGTTAGTAAACTGTTTGATCATGGCAGTTCTGTTTCAGTGAATTCTAATAAGGACTCAGCTGACATGCTTTCGAAAGGAGCAAAATTTTATGATGTGTCATACAGTTTAGATTGCTCCACAAATACACAGGGGGTCACTCATCTTCTACTTATATAATAGGCAATTGCACTTGCTCTGCTTAGTCATAATTTTGTCAACTTCTGTTCAAATTGTATGTAGACGTTATTGTAAATAGCATTTTCTTAATAGAATCTTTGATGAGTACCAAGTTTTTTACTTCAGCCTAAATCCACTTCTTTGCTAATTGAATTTCCATGTCTGCTTCAGTATCGAGAATTTCCCGAACGGTCACTACTCACTATGATCTTGTGAATATTAAATATATGTTTCCTTAGATTAGCTTTATAAAAACTTGTTTTATCGCAGTATGGACATTTAAAATTAGGATTTTTCCCACATTCCATTTTCAGATGACTGACTAAATTCCGTTTATACTTATAATTTCTGCCACAGAAATTCGGACAGTCAAAACCATTTATTCTGAAGTCATATGCTCGGTGACCTAAAATCAAATATTAAATAATGCAAATTATTAAATAATGAAATTAATATTATACTTATACTATTTTTATAAAACTACAAAACACAGCAATTTTAATGAAATGATAATCTAAATGAATCGATTAATGAAGTTTTAATCAAGGAACTGAATACTTTAGTATCACTAATATCACTATTTATATTAAAAGAATGTTTTGTAAAAACCAAAGGAAATTTGTTTTAAAATTGATAATAATTACTAGGCAATAATTATTAGATATGCAAGTTAGAAATTGAAAAAAAAAATATTAATTTTTATAACTACATTTCATTTTAATATTAAATATACCTTATATTATGTTATTCCAATAAGAGTATTCAGTTATTTATTTTAATCAACTAATAAACTGTTTTTATTAATATGAAAAATACATAAAATAAATAAATAAAAATCTATTTAAAAAAGCCAGACATACTTTGCACCATGGGTATTCTTCGATCCTTGGGTGAGTATTGAATTTAAAAGAAACGATATGACATTTCTTCAATAAAACAATTTTAACTAGAGATCCAGTTAATTATAGACAACAATAATTATCAGTTTTATAATGAATAGGTATGTTTAACAATCGTTACATCTTTACATTAAACACAAAATTTGTCTATGACAAGGTACTGTTGATAGTTTTATGATTTAAACAATATTGCTTTTGGAATAAATAATAACAGAATAGTCTATGTTCATTTCATTATGCGTTAAAATTATTAATTCTTCCCTTTTTTGAAGTTTAAATCTCTCATGATTAAAAATTGGCAATACTGATTTCAACAAAAACGTAAATACAAATTGACTTTTATATGAGTATACAGATATATAATATAGCAAATTACTTAAGTAACCTAATATAAAACACCCATGACTCGCTGCTTATGGAACAAAATGTATAATACATTGATTGAATGATAGAATTTTGATCAAAGTTTGAACATTTTGCCTGTAGAGTAATTGTACACATCTTTTGATTTTTTAGTTATCATGATAGTAATTCCAATCAAATATGAGTCAAGAATATTGTTAAAATAAATAATTGTTTTTACAAGCACTTTTCTTTATTTAGTACAAATCTTAACTTTAGTGTATAATTCATTAATTTATATTACATTATATGTATATATATATATATAGGTTAAGTGTTTATCTTTTATTAACATTATTTATGTTTTATTAAAATAAATTATCAATAATGTTACATTATTGAAAAGAATGCTGTCTTAGCATATGACATTTCAAACTAGCATTTTGCGTGTAGGCTTTTGAACAAAGCTTGCATTTAAATTGTGGTTCAACTCCACATTCATTTTTTTTATGACGTAATAAATTTGTACGGTGCTTGTATTTCTTGCCACAGCCATTTGCACAAACATACCATATCACACCTGAAAATAAAGAAAGTATCCATTTGTATAGTAAATATAGGTACAAATTAGAAAGGTTACAAATAAATAAAATTTAGGTTTAATTTTAGTTCAAATTCAAATTTCAAACTACCTCAATAAAATAATTTTAAAGCATAAAAAAAAAATTGGATGAGCGTATGTAGCAGTTAAGTTAGGTAATTAAAATAAATTCTAAGTACACAAATGAATTATGAGAAATGTATGGACAAATATGAATATCAGGTTTTTAGGTATTCATTTTTATTCACTAAATTTATTTAATGTGCCCTAGGGTTGAATTACAATAAATCTTAAAGAAATTATGTATTTAGAAAATAATTCTGAGTTGTTCAATTTAACTAAATAATTTTTTGTATTTACATGTAGTTAAAAAAGCAAGCATGTTGATTAAATTTAGTCTTAATGCCAACACGTACTTATTTCATACCCATAAATACACTGTACATACAGCTAAATCCAAAAACAAAATTTATCATGAATGCATTTAAGGTAAGCATGTTTACTGAAATTATGTTTAAAATTTCTTAAAATAAATCAAATAAATGGAATACAAATTCCGTCCCGAAATTAAGTAATTTAGTCTACTTTCTACATAACACAGAAACATATCAATCCAGCTGCCTATGACTGTTAACTTTAGCTTAATGATATCACTAACAAATCTTTATATAAAGGTTTAAAATGCAAACATTGTAAGAACTCGAATAACACAATTAAAAGAAAAATAATAACACCCTCTTAAACTGTCCCGGGTAACAATAAAAGGTAATTTACTCAAGACCAAAAAAAAAAGTATGCTTAAAGACCACTTAAAGGAAAACTAATAAAAATAAACAACGGCAATATAATAAGACGCTAATTTTTAATGAGCCGAGTAGCCAGTGAATATTAATTCATCACTTTTTTTTTTTTATTAAAATCTGTCTGTCAATAGACTTTTGAAATTAATTAAATTTAACAAAATTAAAATTTGTAAGGAGGCTATTATCATAACTGATTCAGTTTGTAATTCTCAAATTCATTACCTGAATGAACAAAAACAGATATCTATAAAATAGAACACCATATAAATTATGAAATATTATAGAATTATTACTAGTTATTATTATTGGTAGTCTAAAATAACCAGATTGATATACTGAATGACAAGTTCATAATATGGTCTTGGGCAAGGCCGTCCTTAAAATTTGCGAGGGGCTCAGGGAAAAAATATTCATGACTCTATCAAAGTGATAAATATCAACAAAATTATATAAAAAATTATTTTCTCCTAAGTTCCAAAAATCCCCTTTAAAATTATAGATAACGAGTCTTAACAAAATTTATAAGAACATGCAAAAAAACCTACAGATTTCACAAGAGGTTAAATGTTAAAAAGTTTGGAGAATGTGCATTTCAGATATGGAGAGAGCATATTAAAATATGATCTTCAATAAAATATTAAACATTTATTCTAGAAGCAAAAAATTTTGACAATAAATAGTACACTTTATGAAAACCAAAGATAGTTCACGGAATTACTTCCTTCTTGATTTTATAATGAATGGTGGGAACATCATTCTTCCAAAATATATTCGTAATATTTAAATTATGATATTCTTACTGGCTATAAGCCAATTTGTCAGATATTATCACTAATTTTTCTATAGGTAAATAAAATAAATCCCAAGACATTTTATGAAAAATCAAGTCAGTAGACGGTGAAACATAATAATTGTATTAAATTATTGTTCTGATAAAAACAATGAAAATTTTTTAAATTATTTTTGAGGTTGACACTTTAATAACTATATAATCCTGCACATATAAAAAGTTTACATTAAATTTTACTCTGGCCTATTTTTGTAACATAATTTCTTAAGTAATCTGAACCCATTGAATAGAAATCTAAAAAAAAAAAAAAAAAAGTGTGCACTTCGCACGTTGTGTGTACTTCGCACGATGGGTGTACTTCGCACGACAGGTGGTATGATTTGACAGTGATATTAAATTTTAAAAAACCGGACATACTTCGCACCATGGGTATTGGTGCGATCACGGGTTGGTGGGCGAGTTAAATTTTAAAGAAACGATAAGTTAAAATTTTTAAATAAAACGATTCTGAACACCATTTCGGGTCCTATTCATTTCCTCCAACTA